>JAHQZX020002843.1:0-41020 GCA_019804575.2 Pseudotulostoma volvatum | reverse complement strand
GTAATAGGCGGTCAAAATCTTTTGGACTATCTAACTTCGGAAAGTTACCGTGCGCTACGGGGATAAGCTACCCCGGGCATGTACAGTATATCCACATCGCTTGTCTTCAACATGTAATAAAGATGTTGAATTATTGAACATTCCCCGACAATTCTAGGAAGATTCTATTGACAGAGCTTATATATTCATTAGCCATGTATATAGCGTAAATAGCCAGGTCAAGGACATAAGTATCCCCTTATGACCTTTCAGTTAGAAAATCAGACTTCAGATCAAAAAGATATTCTCTATGGTTTTCCTTTAATATACAATCAATGTTATAGCTGCATCGCTTCATTTTAACCAGCTTTCGCGCAGCTTCACCAGAGTGTCAGATATACTAGTAACATCTTATTCAGCGAGAAAGGTAAAATCAGTTATCTCAGTACTCAAATGCCCCATGTGATCAAGAGCGGGAACCGAACCTAGACAGGTTTGGCGCCCGGGCTTGACTTTATCAGGCACCTAAACATTCTATAGATTGGGTGTTCTACAAATGCAGTTTCTTCCGATTTAATAGATCAACAACCATAACACTTATATTAAAAATCGGGCGATCATTTTCGCTAGATTTTGAGACGCTGAGTATGTTAATGCAATTTTTTCGCCAATAAAATGCCCAATTGCTGCTGGTATCTCACGCCGGAGGTTCGCCTGCAATCCCCATACAAAATCTAAGTCTCGCTGCAGTCACAAGAAATGGTTGGGAATACTAACAATACCGCAAAATATATATAGTAGGCTGTTCTACACATTACTGAAGGTCAATGCAAGCTGATTACATTGTGTTGTGGTTATAATACGCGTTGTTGTTATGGCCTCGGGTGTCGCGGAATGTCAAGCTCATGAATAGATACCCGTGGATTGAAATTACCCAGGCCAATATTGGCTGGACCGAGCCTATCGATCTCAATACGCAAGTTCCTCACGAGGGCTGACATATAGACCTCATGGTGGTCATCTGAATGCTTGACAATTTGCTCAGTGACTTCCTTCTGTACAATGGCAGCTGAGAGCTTTTACACACGGGACTTTGTCGTCCGATCATACTTATTTTCTGATTCCGCAGTAACCAAATGATGTAGGAAATGACTCAAAGTAAATCGGTGTGCATCCCACATATACTTGAGAATCATATTAGCCCTGGAATAGTTCCCCAGATGTTTAATGTAAGATTCGCCTCCTCCCTTGGGGTGGCAGAACGGCGGTACCGGCTCGTATTGGAACGGGGTCGGCGGCAGTTAGGGAAGCCTCATCACACGATATGGAGATAGCTTTTTGGGAATTTGGAGGTGTCATTCTATTCCTATTAGTGTATATAACCTAAATTACCAAAATTAAAATTTACCTCACTGATTTGTTGAAATTGGCTAATAATTCTTTTTGTAGAATTGTAGAAGAAAGTTGCACCGGCCCGGCTCAACTAGGCTTAACTAGGTTTAGCTTGATTATACAACACAACCATGTGACTTTGCACCGGCAACGATCAGCATTGAGCACTGAGATAAATCACCATTTTAGCTTAGCATATCTGACAGAAGTCACGTCTTGGAATTTTTTATCCTGTTATCATAGCGAATCGTATCACGCTAGTACCATGTGACCGCAGAAAAAAAATCTTTCAGGAAAATCACCTTAAGCGAATGAGAATTCTGGAAACGGGAAAAGAGCCAATAATAGCCTGATAGTGACTTCAAACTTTAATCTTGCCATATATTCTGCCTTCGCCCTTACGTTAACTTCGTTTTCAACAATCGCTGTCTGATTTCTCCCTCTTGCTATCCCGAACAGGTTTATTAGATTTTTCCCGAAAAATGTATGGGCGACCGGACACCTTCCTAACGGAAGGTAAAGGAGTTAAGTATACGCAGACCCCTCAGAAGATATGCAGACACCTATCGGTAAAATCACTACGTAGCTAAAGGTCCCCAAGAAGACATAGATCTGAATACACACCATTCTCACCATTTTAGCTTGGCATATCTAACAACACCCCCTAAAAAATTCGTAATTTAATGAAAATCACAAGTGCTACACGTCGTAATAGCACGTGTGGCGCGCAGTAGTTAAAATGCTACTTCAAGTCTCTTGCGAGCTTCTTCCACTACGCCCAGCCTTTGGGCTTACATTCTACTATTCAACTCGTGGTCAATAGAGCTCATCTCAAAAAATGGACTCTCAACAAGACAACGATCAATTCGAAAGCAGCGAGGAATTCATGGAATTCTACACCAGGAAAGCGAGCTAGAGTAACCGTATCGAAGGCACTGGCAGTCGAAGGCAGACCAACCTTCGGACAGTGACGAACGATCCAGTCGAGTCCTCCGCTGCTTCTCTTTACCCTAGCGCTCTCGCTCCTCCCCTTGCGGCGTCTACGAGTCCATTGAAGCAGCGGCATGAGCAATGAACCTCTAGGCAGAAGCTTTGAGCTACGCCGTCATCCAAGGCCCACGAAGTATCGAAAAGACAAGTCATTTCAAAAAGGCCGGGTTATTTGCAACCGCTATAGCCGACAACAGGGCCTAATCAAGATAGTAATAAGACCGAATGCCCTTTTAAAAGTCACTCTTGTGGAAATTAATGGTAAGGGCTGTGGCTTATGATGAAGAACTAACCTTTCTACGTTAGCGTGGCAGAGCGCCGAGCCGCCGCCGCTACTCTTATTTCTTTGTGGGCGCACTCATTCTTTTGTTAACAACCAATGTATGCAAGCTATATAGTATTCGAGTTATGAGACCGAATATATTAATCCTTACCTTCTAATTAACGACGACGCGCGTGCAGCTGCGGTAGATGCAGCAGTCTATTCCCATTACCACTAGAGCTTTATTGCTTTCAGCTTATGGGCTGTGTTAATCAATGCACCACAACCACCGCCCACACTGACTGCTGGTCATTCTGCCTGGGGATTGACTTGCGTTCACGGGGTTAAAGAGCGTGTTGATATCAATACACCCTCAAGCCTAAGGATTTCCATCCCCACTGGTTCCTTGATCGCCGACTTGACAGTACCTCCCCATCGCCCGTTTGACATGCCTTCCAGAGGGCATGCGAATCACGTGTCTTAGCGTGGCTAGGGTCCGTGCATGCGTACGTTGTATCTTATACTCTGCTGGGCAGTGGCTGCACTGTAGTGATCTTCCTCTTCCACTTCCTTTCTCCCCAGCTTGGAATTCTTGTACCAAGCATATGAATGAAATCTGGTTTAAGCCTAGGTTATCATATTTGCAAGCGTTAGCCTCTAAAGCAGTGAGGAAGCTAACTCTGAAGGAAATTGTGAGAAAATAACTGCGACGGCGAAGTCTACAGGCAATAAGCGGACGAGTGAGTAAGGATATGAATTAACAAGATTCTTGAGCCTAGGTATTCAGGAGGGTACGAGCGACGAGGAGGTTGTATTAGAAGGTAACAAGGTAGCAATAGACATCAATAAAAAGGGTACTTGTTGAAGTAGACGAGCCTGTAAAGCTCCTTGTTAATCGCCACAGGACCACCGAAAGACTTATTAGAGTAATAAGATTACGAACTACATAGTTACTATATGGAGCTGAATTTTGGGTGTATCTTCTGACTAAAAAGACCTTCCATTTGGACTGTGGATGCCTCAGGCCCAGTGACGCGCCGCGTCGCGTCTGGACACGCCTAAAGATTCATCAGGGCTGGCTTTATTAGGAAACGACTCAGTTATCTGTGAACTCTTGACTCATGATTACTTACTTATGCTCTCAGAAATACCACATTATTTCCTATCTATAATTTTATGCTCCAATGACGAATACGGCACTTAGGAGCGCTGATAACTCAACCAAGCTGACGACTCTCCGGGCCGAGCTGAAGCAATGGGAGAAGACTTTCGCAGATGCTAACGATGGGAGAAAAGCGGGACGCAAAGACATAAAACAAGATCCAATTATCGGTAACCCCCCTGTTCTCCAATCTGGGTACCCAGAGCCTTCCAGCCAAACCGAACAGTTGCTGACACCGGTTTGTACTGTAATCACTCATCCAGCTGCGAAATACAAAGCCTACGGACGTTTACGGGCATTAGAGTCAAATCCCACTGGGGGAAATAAAAATTATACAGACAAATCAGCTCCAGAACCGCAATCACAGCAACCCAGCGCCAAAAGAAAACATTCGTCGAAAGAGGATACGATTTTCACTCCGCAAAAACTCCTCAAACAAGGATTCTCAACCCCGTCTAAGACTCACGTCCTCGATGTGCACCCTTCTCAGTTCGATCCTTATGATTCCCCTTCCACGCTACGCAGGCTTTTCAGCCCGGTGAAAGATCGACAGGGCCATCCCTCTCCTTTGCCACTCAAATCTGCAATTGGACCAACTCCACAGCGTGATGGCAAAGCTCTTGGTATTTTCGATCTTCTGTCAAACCCCGGAAGCAGGATTGCAACGCCGTCAACGAAACGCGTGTCCAATACGCCATCTAAGATCATGCAGACTCCTTCAAAGAACATGAATGTGCTTGTTATCCCAGAGGAGGGGGAAGAGACTGAAACGGTGGGTCGAACTCCAGAATCATCAAGCAAGAGGTTATATCTAGAGAGACTGTTTGCTACTCCTACCACCTTGCGCTACGCCGCTATGGTCGAAGATGGGGAGGATGACATCCGGGCAAAGACGGTACATCACGTGGATACGAACGCAAACCCCTCGGCAACAACTGAATCAGGAACGCCGCTGTTTCTGAGGCGTTCTAATTCTGGACTCACATTGAATCCTACCCATGGTAGCACTGAGTTAAGCCCGATCGCGCTACGCAAACCACATTTATTTGCCGGGAGAGGCCTCAGTGCCTTGGTCAAGGGCCTTCGAGACCTAGAGGACGAGCGAATACAGGACGATATAGAAGCTCTTCGGGAGATAGAAGTGCAGCAAGAAATAGCAGCAGCCACGGAAGAGAATTATCTGCAAATGGGAGATAGCCAGGCACCTACGGACGTCAGCGGAAGACCATGGAAGAAGAGAGGTCAAAAGCGAACGACACGGAGAATTCAAATGAAGCCTCTACCTCCGAAACCCAAGCCTAACGTGCACGCCGAGATCACCGACGGTACTAAAGGTGGAGATGAGGCTACAATTGCAACCGGATCAATGGTGGCTATAGTCGAACCTGAAATTGAAGAAACCACGGGAGATGAAGGAGGACAAGAGGACAGTATCCACAGGGATGACGATTCCCTCTCACTTTGCATGCCTTCTAATCCAGACCCCGGCCCCGAACTTGACCCAGATTATAAGGGTGAAGGAGAATCTGATACCGCCAAACGAAGCATCCGATTATCCGAGAAGATCAAAGCTGCATTCTCTGTCGTTAAGAATGTCAAATTAGGCCATAACAAAGCCGCGAAGACAACGCCCACATCTGTCGAAGCATCTGTGGCGGAAAGGGTTACTTCCAGGAGAATCGACCCACAGGCGCATGCGAATTATAGATCCTTGAAAATAAAGAACAAACGATCTCGAATGAGGATCACCGCTGGACGGTTCGGTAGGCGAAGATAGGGGTGTTTTTTTGGTAGCGCATATACATATAGATACATAATACTGTACATATGATAACACATTTATGTTTCAATGCAGTCGCCCATTGATGATGAGCCTGAAGGCAGAACTAACGCGAAACGAGAAAAAAGAAGGGATCAGAAAAGCCTTTATTGTTGAAAATACATATGTAAAATAATGACCGCCTTGATTTGACGTGTTAGATTTCTTCACTTCAGTTTCCAAATCCGGTGTAGCTATAGCATCAACGTATCGGCTGAATCCTTCGTAAGGGTACCAGTGCCAGGGAAAGTGATGATGATACCCAAGGTTTCCATCTAGTCCCTTTGTATGTTGTTCCAGCTCGTTGGCGGGTTTCAATCGGGTTGGTATCGATGCCTTGCGTATTGGATTCGACTTGTCTGTGTATCACAAGATTTAGGTAGCCTCCGTCCCCTACCAGGTAAGTAAGGTTTTGAGACCCTTCCCGAATGCTGATAGCTGTTAGATAGGTAAATGGGAGTTGACCGACGATCTAAAGCGTTGTGATCCCGCTGCCTTGTCGGGCTATCCCCAGGAACTATATTTTTGTACTGGACGTTTCGGTCCCAGTCACTAAGGGACGTGTATGGACTCCGTAGCCAAGATTGTAGCTCATGTAGGAACAAGCGAGCATTTCGCCTTCCAATGAATTCCTGCAGCAACTCCTCGGCCTGCCCCGCACTTCCCTTGATGTCGACAGTGCGTAGAATAGCAATGATATATTCTAAAAGAAACTCTGCATTATTTGCCCTGCGGCTGACGAGTCTCTGCTCACCAGCTCTGCCAGCCCCCTGCCGATGTTCGTCTTCTCTTATGTCTGGATTCAGGAATTCGAAAACCCGCAACTCACGTCTGATCCATTTTCGAGCGCGTGAAACAAGGTCTTCATCACGGTTCAAAAGTTGCGGGGCGAGTTCACGGTATCTTGACAGACGGTTGGAGCCAACCCGGAGGGAATATAGCTGGTGGCGATAAATGTGACGGCGCTGAGTCAAGGGATCTTCCGGCTCTGTAAGTCGAGAGCCAGGGTAAGGAGTGCGTGTCGGATGAGTTTGGAGATCGCCGCGCTCAAGGAGCGAGACCGTTACACGCCCCACCGGGAGCGGAGGAGCAGTAGTGAGGGACTTCGACGACTCGGAAGGGAGATTATAAATTTGAGGCCCTTGAGGCGACCGAAGGTCATATCTCAATGCAGTGATTTCAGACTTACCTAAATTGTTTATTAAGACCCGACTCAGAATAATGTTTGAAAATGAGAGCGCATACATAGTGGGCAAGCGCGACGCTGCTCCAGCCAGCTTACTAGGCAAAGGACGTCGAAACTGTTATGTTGACAGGGGACTGTGATGCAAGGGTCATGAATCGAGTCCAGACAAATGACGCAAGGACTTGCTGAGCCATCTTCATCGTCGTGTACTGCCTCCTCGAGAGTCTTGTTGAATATCTCTTGCTGTAGATCGACATCAATAGCCATGAACAGTTCTGTGACACGACAGCGATCTTCCTTGAGAGATTGCAGTTGGAAGAGAAATTTGTCAGCAGAGACGTCACAGTTGAAGATATGCACACCAATGTCTTGGCAGACTGACTACGCTCACCGCCAACCCTTACTCTGGCCGTCTTTTTTACCACTCGGCATCTTACATGATATGATACATCCCTTCCCTAAAAGATAGTTATCATGTATAAATAAAGAAGGAAAAGTGGAAATCGGAAAGAAAAAAAATAATAAAAGGGCCAGAATGCTGCCTGCCTTGTGTTATGTTAAAATCTGCAAAATCGGTTATGCCAGTGTTATCTCGTCATCCTAGTATGCGTTCCACTATGGCATCGATCAACGGGTCGCCATGTAGCGATACGCGACGACCCCCAACGTACACCGTCACCGGCCTTAAACGATGGTCCATTGCGAATAAAGACATACCTGGTAATCGCCTCCTTACCTCTTCGCTCCTATTAATTATTAATTGAACTTCCCAAATAGCCATCTCACAGATCAGAGCTATCCATGTGTATGATTTTGACAACACCTGTAAGTGCAGTCACTCTTACGACTTCGCGTACCACAAAGTTCTAACCATAGCATAGTGTTCAACAGTCCTCTCCCCAACCCTCAGCTTTGGAGCGGCTCCACTGTTGGCTTCTTACAAGCCTATGATAGCTTCGCGAACGGGGGATGGTGGCACGACCCCAAACTGCTATCATCCACAGGAGAGGGGATCGAGGTAGAAGAGGCTAGAGCCTGGAAAGGCTGGTGGAATGAGCAAATTGTATGAACTATAAAGCTATGTGTTTTAAATACCATTACTAATGACAGGAAGGTACAACTTGTCAACCTTAGCATGCAACAGAAGGACGCCTTGACAGTGCTTCTCACTGGTAGAAGCGAGACAAATTTCCAGAATATTATTAAAAAGATCGTGGCAAGCAAGAAGCTTGATTTCGATCTTGTCTGTCTCAAACCTGAAGTCGGCCCCAATAACCAACGCTTCGCCACCACCATGGACTTTAAACAAGTCTTCCTTGAAGATCTAGTCTTCACCTACAAGAACGCGGAAGAAATCCGTGTTTATGAGGACCGTATCAAACAGTATGTGGAATTGTTATTACCGTTATTCACTAAGACTCTAACCGGCGCAGCGTGAAAGGCTTCCGCGAGTTTTTTGACGGATTAAACAAGCCGCTGCAGCCAGCGCATCCCCCTCCCATCAGAAAACCTATACCTGCAGAGGTAATACAGGTTGCTGAGAGTGGCACCTACCTCACGCCTGTCACAGAAGTGGCCGAAGTTCAACGCATGATCAACGCTCATAATTCTATTTGCCGTGACCCGCTCCTCAATATAACGAAATCTGCCTACGGCAGACTTCAGATAAAGCGCATGATTTTCTATACCGGATATCTCATATCTAGTGTAGATTCCTCACGTCTAATCGCCCAGCTGCTGCACCCGCAGCTTTCCTCCGGGCTTGCCGACAGCAATGAATTGAAATATATGGCTAACAATATTTTAATCAGTTCACGCCCTACCCCGAAATCGATACTAGACAAAGTGGGCGGCTTGGGTAGGAAACTGACCTGGAAAGTAGCGAGCACTGCAGTCTATGAAAACAAAATATGGGCAGCGCGAGTGACCCCCGTTCCGGAAACGGAGAAATACTACACCGAGAACCCAGAACCAGTTATTGTGCTGGCAGTCCGTAAGGGCGCCCGTCCGGTTGATGTAGGGAGAATTCAAAACTGGCACCCTGTGTCCCGTGATAAGGCTTTCACCTTTGAGACGGTCGTGGGTGAGAAAGCTGTTCTTCGTATTGAAGAGGATCCGGATGAAGGCGAATGGGAAACCCGACCGTTCAACAGAAACAAGCGAAAGCGCCCACAAGGACCCCGCGATGACGATTTCATTTACCCTTTAAAGGACAATCGGGAGCCAGCTTATACTCTACATATCCAGGACCCGCCGCCTCCGCACGGACGTCAATATCAAAACTTTCAACGGCGTCCTAGTGACAATCACCCTGGGCGTTATCATCACGATGAGGCGCCTCGTCGTGGTGCACTAGCATATCGCGGCAATCAAGGTCGCAGATCCGAGCGAGGTCGAGGCAAAGGTGGCGCTCCAGGTCGCGGGAGCGGGAGTGCAAGAAACAGAGGTCGCGGAGGTCCTCCAGGGTATAGATCGCTTGATGACTACCGTGACGGCGCATATGACGGTGGATACGAAGAAAGAAACGGACCCGGTGGTTCTAGTTCAGTCATGAATTACTGACGGCAATGTTCCGGGACCGTTGCATGCATTTATTTTTCAGCTGTATGTCTTTTACTTACCTCTGTCCTCCAAAGAGGTCAGCGATCGGCTATGTTATTCCGATATAGCTATTGTTTGCTTTCGCATCGGCCCAATCGCCATGTTGTTTAAACTAATCTGCCGTGATACGCTTCTAGGCTTGCATCTAGTGCGACGCCATGGCATCGGCGCCTTCCATAATATCCGGACTAGTTATGACTCAGCGTCGGAGCGGGGGACCATTGTAGGTAAACCAACAATTTTCCAATTATATTATTCTGGCTCCTGTATCATATCATAGTAGCTTCCTGTCATACATAACAAGAGAGCGCAAATGGGTCTTTCTTTGCGGATCTCCGAGGATGAATAAGTAATAGCTCTTATAAAACTAATAATAACCAACAGTGGAATTGCTTATAAATAAGCTAGGCTTAGTGCTGGCACAGTTACCTGACGGAAGCTTGGCCTGACCAATGGTAGAGCTGATTGAACTTCCACTCTCTAACTAGCATTGTATACTATAATGACATGCTATACTTGAAGGAGTATAGTGGCAACGGGACTAAACGACATAGTGAAGGGAATGAATGATCTCTATTATGTATACCATAGCAGTAGTATATAGCTCACAAGCTTTGCCCATCCTACCTATTAATTAATAGAGACCCTGAACCTCCTGGCAGGCCAAACTCCACCTATATCATAAGGCTGCGATCAGCATTCTGGCTTAGGATGAGAGAGATACTCCTTGGTTGTTCTACCTTGAACACGTGCACGACTGCGGACTGCTAGTTGCAAGTTGCGGCATCCGTTGTAGACACCTGTAGAATTTCTGCCAACCGGATGTACCACTTCAGTTCTCCAGAGCCACCGGGCATACCTCGGTCCACAGGCGTACTTTTCGGGTAGATCTCGGGATGCCACTCTGACATCCGATTGGAGGAGAAGAGAAGGAGCTCAACCAGCCAGTGTCCAATCATGAACACGGTCGTTCATTACGCTTCCGCTAGAACAAACTAGGGGCAGAGGCAACTGATCGACATTTTGATGTTTCCAACTTTGTGACATTGATCTTTTCGTTCATGCACCCTATATCAGCCCGAATTTTCTCCGGGATTTCGTCGGCTTTCATCACACACCGGTCCGGTCAACTTGTTAAAATAAAGAGTCTCTTCACAATCAGCAATCAACCTATTTAGGCCTTCTTTCGCCGCCTTTGTGTCCCCTGGCATAAAATATGACATTCGAGTGGGTTTTGTCCTGTCCGCCGAACGAACTGCCAAACTGTTGATCTCATCCTTGGCATGGCTAAACGAGCCAGTTACAGCACCATTCATAGTGACCCCGGCGATGACGCAGGGGCATTACCCGGGATTGGTCAAGTGCACAACAGCGAGACCGAAAGTTGGATAAAATGCCTTGGATTTTGGGTCTGTGGCTGAGGACTCGATTCGCTAGGTGCTGACGGGGTGGTAGAGGTCCTAATTAGAAGAGCCCGCGCCAAACCCAGAAAGCAAGGTTGAGAAGGGTCTCACTAAGACAAGGCAGGCTGGAGAATCTACGGACTTCGTCAATCGAGATGACAAAAGTCCTTAACACCAATTCCAGCCACCAAATTAAGTGTTCAACGTAGACAATTCAGAAGCACTTCGCCTTCCGGGTTGAACAATTGAGAGGGAAGCATGTTCCGGGTCACAACTACATAGTCCGGAGAAATTAATTCCCATTAAGTATAGTTCAATGATACCTATTTTCTTTTCCGAACTTATAGTTAATAACATTGCAAGTGTAATAATATACAACACTTATCATTCCCTTTTTTTCTTTTTAAAAATGTCCTTATACTCACTCCGTTAAGATGGGCTACGCGAGACTCCCGGCAGCTCGCTCTAGTAAAGCGGGGCCTCAGCGTAACAGCTGTCATCAAGAGGTGAAATTCTTGAATCCACTATGGTATCGGAATCGCTATCCGGCAATCTGCTTATACCCTCGTATCCGCTAGGCGGCGCTCTATGAGAGTACACAATATGATAGTAGAATAACTTCCAACCGTAGCCGTCTCATTAGAAATTAGCGAAATTGGAAAGTGATGATGTGGCTACACTACTCTCTTAAAGGCTTCGCGGTTTAATGAAAAAGATAAGGTTTTATCTCGGTTGGCAATGCCTGTAGTACAAGAACTTGGTTTTCTTGCTTTGGCAACTGACCTAGCTGGGGCCTCCATCTATATAGGTGAATCTCGCCTTGAAGACTCTGTCGAGGTTTCCACGGTCACCGGAAAGAAATGCTATAAAGTACCCGGCGGACAAAGGCGCATCGATACAGACTACTCGAGGGATATCTCGTACATGGCAATAGAACAGGCCACCAAGGAGAAAGATCCACGAAGACCCCCGGGATGCTGCGATCGCACTGCAAATCTTAATGACTTTTCTTTCCTCCTGGTGATGAGAATACGAATCTTTTAAATCGGATCATGCAACTCGATTCCAGTGGCGCCTGGATCCATTTCGGTTTAGGAGAGTGATTTATACTTTACTCTCATACTCATTAATTAGAGAAGATAGGTTAAAGAAGTCCTTCTCGATTCCTGTTCTGGTCCATTTTTGGGCTTGGGACTGCATACCTCATGGTGGTTGGTTGAGTCATTTACGGACCTTACGAGATCTATTAGCAATCATCAATTACCTGCTGGTATGAAGTGGAGGAGGAAAAGGAGCTCTGATTTTTCTTAAGCTATGTACAAGAAGAAAGATGGCCACATTTATAGACCATATCATAAATATCTACCTCAAAAGGAGAAAATGCTCTCCCATCCAATGGAAAAAGAGAAATTGGTTATGGAACGTTGAGTGAAAACACTAACAACATTCAAATCGCATCACTAAATATATCATATCGCATAAGAACATATTGATCATAAGCAAGAAATAATGTATTATGAAGGCTTATCAACAAAACCAAAAAGATGATATGTGCTGAAACAAATTAGCCGCAGCTGGAGACGCCTCACAAAGGATTATACATTCCATTATCGGCTGCTTTGGCATATCTGGGTTTGGAAAAGTATGGTGGCGGGAAATTTTTTATTGAGAAGTTATGAGCAAGGTCATAGATCCACATTAGCATTTTGGGAGACAGGGCAATGGAAAGAGACTGAAGAGCTGTTAGTAAAAGTGATGGGGATGGGAAGGAGGGTGCTTGGAGAGGAGCATCCAGATACGCTGACTAGCATGGGCAACCTAGTGTCGACATACAGCAAGCAAGGCCGGTGGAAGGAGGCTGAAGAGCCGGAAGTATATGTGATGGAGATGGGAAAGAGGGTGGTTGACATGTGCAATCTAGCGTTGGCAAATGATACAACAAGCAAGGGGTGGAAGGAAGAGGAGATGAGCAAGAGGGTGCTTGGGGAGAGCATCCCTCTGCGCTGACTACATGCACTATGGGCAACCTAACATGAACATACAGCAATCAGGGGCGCTTGAAGGGGGCCGAAGAGCTGGAAATATAAGTGATAGAGATGAGAAAGAGGGTGCTTGGGGAGGAGCCTTCTTCTACCGACTACATGTAGCATGGGCAACATAGCGTTGACGTACAGATATCAGGGGCTCTTGAAGGGGGCCGAAGAGCTGGAAATACAATCGATGGAGATGAGGAGGGTGCTTAGGGAGGAGTATCCTTCTACGCTGACTACATGCAACATGGGCAACATAGGGTCGACGTACCAGAATCAAAGGCGAGGGAAGGAGGCCGAAGAGCTGGAAGCAAGTGATGGGCAAGAGGGTTCTTGGGGAGGAGCATCTAGACACGTTGAGTAGCATGGGCAACCCAGCGTCGATGTACAGCAAGCAGGCCCGGTGGAAGGAGACTGAAGAGCTGGAAGCGTGGGCGACGGAGATGAGCAAGAGGGCGCCTGCACACATGCTGAGTAGCATGGGGAACCTAGCGTCAATGTACAGCAAGCAAGGTCGGTGGAAGGAGGCCGAAGAGCTAGAAGTACAAGTGACGGGGATGAGCAAGAGGGTACTTGCACAAAAGCTGAGCAGGCTGAGTAGCATGGGGGAACCTAGCGTCGATGTACAACAGGCAAGGCCAGTGGAAGGAGGCTGAAGAGCTGGAAGTACGAGCGACGGAGATGAGCAAGAGGGTGCTTGCACACATGCTGAGCAGGCTGAGTAGCATGGGGAACCTAGCGTCAATGTACAACAGGCAAGGCCAGTGGAAGGAGGCCGAAGAGCCGGAAGTAAAGTACTCGGGTCACCCCGTTGCATTTTATTTGGGTGTATTCTTGGCACTACTAGTAGGGTGTACGTAACCGCCAACAATTCTACCACCACCATTTATCACTCAATTCTACCAGTCTATACGAATCAGCTACAACACATTTCCTATTGACCGGATTTTTAGAAAATGGCATGGTGGTGTTATATATGCTAGAGATTAGACAAGTTTGTATGTAAGCCTCCCAAAATGTCGTCGCCAACCCACCTAATTTGTAAGGCAATGTGATATTCCCAGCCCCTAACTTCACTCTAAGTAGCGCCTTTTTAAGTAAAACTGTCGTGTATGCAGAGGTCCGACTGAAAGATAAGTGGCCGAGTTTCCGAAATTAGTATACCATCACCATTGTTACTATAATTAAACTTTACATCTGGACAAAGTCCAAATGTAGAGAATATACTTCTAAATAAGGGAACAGTATAAACCAATAATAAACAATATACTATAAGAGGCAGCGTCCCATCTCAGCTGAATTGGTAGCTGAGTTGCATTCCATTATGTAAGCGGCGTCTCGTCAGTTGTCAGACAATGTAAATTACTAGAACAGTTAACCTCAATCTGGTTAAGAGTGATGCTTATCTTGACTGAACATATGGGGTTTAGTCTTTCCCGGATTGATCGACCTCGCTTACCAATCATTCCTAGTTGAGACTTGAAATATTTTCCAGCCTGCATTGTGGATTACTAATTCACCATGGTGCCCGCGACCCCCAGAAAGCCCAACCACTCCAAAGAACAACTTATACAATGCGCCACACGAAATTAAAGACTTGGATTCATTATCTAACAGGGAAATTCTAGATAAGCAATAAAATGAAGCGATATTTACCAAACCTCATATTGGCCATGAGGAATTGAGCCCGGGACCCAGGGCACTTTCCGGGCCTTGACCTGGGCCCACTTGCGGACCCGCCTTGCCCATTTAGGATGGGGCTAGGCCATCTCAGTATTGAACTCAAGCCATATTAGGCTACGTGTCAATGGGGACCCACACGCCACCATACGTATTATTAGGGCCTGTTCGGCAGCCCATAACGGACCTCCGTTTTCTGTTTCTGTGACGGCCGTTTTGAGTTAACGGAGGAGCGTTCGGTTGCTCTCGTTCCGTTTCAGGAGCTCACTACCTCCGTTTTAACTAAAGCCTTACCGCCCACCTAACTCAGTAATTTATGGGGCTCTGCCAGCGAAACGGACTCCACTTTCGAAAAGGACCCTTCTCCTTTTCGGCCATTTGTAAAATACAACCATCACGGGCTCGTAATGCAGGAAGATATTCCCACCAACCCAATAATCAACAAAAAAGATATACATCAAGGACAATTCCATGCATCTTGACATATACATATATTTATAAAGGTAATGGAGCACAACAGACAGGAATTCATCAGGGAGCTCGCTGCTTCTATATTATTAGCTGTTGGTTATCATGCAAAAGCGTAGTTTGGCGAAGATTTCTTCACAGATCATCTCCGAGAACGATTATTGACACGAGAGCTGCACTCCGGCCATGAGCGGCGCTTCTTTGAGACAACACGGACGAAGCACGAGATACTCGGTAGTCTAATCGATTGGTTGCAAAGGCATACTCAATTATTTGGCTTTAAGTACATGTATATTGAGTTAAATGCGACTGTTACACTTGCAAAGAAAACAATTTGCCCTCCACATGGAGACGAAGTACCACTGCAGATTCGGAACAATCCCAAATTCTTTCCATACTTCAAGGACTGCATTGGTGCACTTGATGGATCGCATATACCTATCTTCGTTCCCGCCTATGATCAAGCGCCGTGGAGGAATTGCAAAGGTTTCCTTTCGCAAAACGTTCTTGAAGCCTGTAGTTTCAACCTTAAATTCGTTTATGTGTTGGCTGGGTGGGAAGGCTTTGAGCATGATGGAAGAGTCTTATTAGAAGATGCATTGGATAAAGGCTTTGAAGTTCCAGATGGGAAGAATCATCTAGGCGATGCCGGGTATTCAAACACCAAAAAGACACTTGTAGAGGTGTGAGATACCATTTGAAGGAGCATGCAAGACGTGGTCTTAGACCGGCTAATAAGCAAGAACTATATAACCTCCGTCATGCTACTTTGAGGAACGCGACCGAGAGAACCTTTGGCATATGGAAACGGAGATTCAAGATCTTGAGAGTAGCGCCTGAGTACGATATAAAGACCCAGGTTGATGTTGGTTGGTATATGCTACAGCCGGACTTCACAACTTCATCGAAAAGGCAGGCAATGATGATAATGAGTTTGTTCAAGATGAAAGCTAAGACGGTATTTCAGACAACCCTGGCGATGTGCAACTTATGGCACGAGCCAAGGATCCTGAAATGGTAATACAATGGGAGGAAATAGCAGAGGCAATGCGGTCAGATTACTATAGACATATTACCGAATAAAATACATTCTCTTTGTAATCTTTCTAGCTACCTCTTTCGCGCTTCTAGTGGCACTCTACAGAATGTGATCGCCGTAGCCCTATCTCGCAAAGTTGCCACAGCATCCAGCTTCAAGTCCATATCTTCTTCCGTAAATTCTTTCCATACAAGGTCCATCGCTTTTTGCTTCGAAACCGCCGGGGTTACAGCATCAGCAAGGCGCCTAAGACTCTCGGCTAATTGCTCTGCGCCTGACTTCTTCTTTTTCGCTGGCATAGAAAGTTCTGGAGCAGTACGTTTCCTCCTTACCGATGTCGACTCGGATAATGACGGCGTAGTGGGGCTGGGCGAGCTTGGAAGTCCTGGCTCTGCAGAAAAGGCCGAGCCACCTAAAAGGAGGGATTAATTTTGGTAGCCCCAGAGAACTCTTCACCCTCGGGATTTGCACTGAAAGCTGTGCAAATCATCGGCATGCCTGCCACTGGCAACATCGAGAAATATCTTATCGAAGAGATCTTCATGCTCGAGCGTTACACCACGAAACCGCTTGGCTTCAGCGTGTTTCTATCCAGGAAACAAGAAACTGTTCCAGTTAGAAAGCATAATCTTTAACTATGAATAGATAGAGCTACTCGTCTCTAGATAGGCATCCCAGACATTGTCTGCTGCAGTCACACACCTCGTGGCCGGATCATTGCCAAAACCTGACTGGTCTCTGAGTGCTCGCCGTATTCGGAACTTCTTTTTCGCATTATCATATTTATTGGTGACTTGCTGTTTCGAAAGTGTGACCTAGTGGACATCCTGGAGCGCGCTGATGGCACGAGGCCATGCCTCCGGTTTTAGGGACGAATCCGTACGTAATCCATCCGGATGCTGTCCACAAGGGATTCGAAGAAGGTTAATTCATGGGGCCTCTGCCACTAGAAGCGTCCCATCTTCAAAAGAGTAAAAGTTGTATAATAATAGCAAATAGCAAAATAGTTATATGATTTTGGATTAGAGTTGTAGGGGTAATAAAAAGCGAAAGGAACGGCGGGAATACAAATGAACCCTAACGAAACGGAGCGCAGCCGAACAGTAAAATTCCATAACAGCGGTGGCAGAAAAAGTTGAAACAGCCTCGATTAGTAATCCATAACGAGCTCATAACGGAAAATGACGGAGGTGCCGAACAGGCCCTTACCCTACATAGCTCTAGGCATCCCTAGGGGATTGCAGCTCGGCGTGGTCAGGTGAAAACTCGGCGTGGTTACGGGGTTCTCACTTAAAATCTCTAACCACGCTCCAACTTTTAAGAGGGCCGTAACGTAAGGCCGTAACGTAAAACACTGTATACGGCTGTAACTAGTACCACACTGCCAAGCTGAGAACACAATGCTCAAATCTTCCTACTACTTAGAAGGGTATTCCTTGATGTTATTGACTTATTGACGTGGATTAATAATTACTATTTACCCGGCGCGCAATCCAGGCCGGCCCTACCAGCCATACTAAGCTTATCAATGAATGGTATCTCGAGTTTCATGATAAAGGACCACTGTTGAACGGTGTGGGAGGATGGAGATGTAGAGTAGTACTTGGATGCTCGAGTATCGTTGGTGAGGAATGTATTTTAATAAGCGAGAGTTGAGCATGGTCAGGACTTTTTATTTCTAGCCATAGCGTGGTTAGAAAAAGCTCATCGTGGTCAGGATAACGGAAGGATGAAGTCCGAAATTTCTAACCACGCCGAGCAAAAAAGCTTGGCAAGTCCGAAACCACGTTTAACTATAAGCCCCATCCCTAGCTAAAGCCATAGTTCGTTCGTTCGTGGCGTTCGGGTCCCGTAGAAGCCCGTAGAAGGGATGCATCTTCAGTGGGCTTACAGTTAAACGTGGTCTCGGACTTGCCAAGCTTTTTTGCTCGGCGTGGTTAGAAATTTCGGACTTCATCCTTCCGTTATCCTGACCACGATGAGCTTTTTCTAACCACGCTATGGCTAGAAATAAAAAGTCCTGACCATGCTCAACTCTCGCTTATTAAAATACATTCCTCACCAACGATACTCGAGCACCCAAGTACTACTCTACATCTTCATCCTCCCACACCGTTCAACAGTGGTCCTTTATCATGAAACTCGCATTCATTGATAAGCTTATACACTTATCGCACTCCTCTTTCTGTCGCTTCTTGCACACTTGCAACGTTCCTTTCGCTAGCGGTATTGTCACAGCTCTGTTTCTTGGTGCAATTTAGGAAGCAGAATTTCCCTTATTTTCCGATTCTGGGATCCAAACCAGCTTGACCCCCGCTGTAATATTCGTATTATTACACTGATATGCGATACGCGTATTACATATATTACTATATGGATTATTAATACCCAACCACCTCAGATATCAAGGCACACTAACCCATTCTGGTCAGCTTCGTGAATCATATCCTAGACCGGTATAGCTCCTCGGCAACATCACGTGGTGGAACGGCTGAGGGAACTGAGGTAATCCTAACCAAGCCTCCAATGCGTTTTTACCTTAATTCTCAGGCTCTTGGTTATCGGCGAACGCTGATTTGCCTCAGAAACTTAGGTCAACCCCAGCCACACGCTAAACCGTTCCGAGGCAACTGCTAGGAGTTTAGTTCTGTGTGGCTGGGGTCCTGAGTCGACTCGAATGGCACAATTTCGTGCATACGTCCGACTATCGCGACGTTTTCCGTCATCTACTAAATTCTAATGATGTTTATTCCCTAGAAGAACTGCAATGGGGTATACTTGGTTTGTTGAAATGAAATCACTTGATTGCACACTCATTCGGCGGTCGGTTGGACAGATCAATAGCTGAAGGCAAGTCTTTAGTGGGTACGGTACCTCAAATATTTTTCCCGTTTTTCCACACAAATTCAATAAAACACGCCTTTTTCAAATCGCAATTACAACGCCGCTCCAACGTATATCAACCTTTCTAGACTTGCACATTTGTAGTTTTTCATCAGTAGTATAGTACGAGCCATTCACAAACCCCATTATTACTCGGACCACCTATACAATGCATTCGCAAACTAGAGCTATCTAGAATACTCAATTACCAACAACCAAGCCACCTCTATCGCTTCCATCAGGTTCCAACTCGTCCTCTTCCATTCCAAGAACAGGCCACTGTATGGTATACCTCCCATGCTTTTCATAGGTTCTAGCGGCGAGGTTGGGATCTGGCTGTGCATCGACTATAGTGTCGACGTCTGACTCTTCGCTAGATGGTTTAAATAGTTGATCATCTAGATCGCGCTCAAATGACACGAAGTCACATTGTACCTCGAACGCATTCCGAGGGATCCTCTCCTGGACATCAGAGTCAACTGCTTGTAGCTTGTATGAAGGAAGCTTTAAGACGATAAATTTTGCTTTTGCGTACAGTTTGATGTGCTCCTTGCGCAATTTGTCCACCATGGCTTACCGCTTCCTGAACAACTTTCGATTGTCTTCAGCCTCTCTAACCTTCATGATTACTCAAATTTGGGATACCTCGATATGGCTAGTCAAGGTTCTGGCTTGCTGTCGAGATTTCTTTTTCTCAAGTCTTTTTGTCGCAGTTGTCTCATGGCGCTCAAGATACCTTTCCAGTAGAATTGATTTGTTCAAATGGATGGATGCCTGACAGGAAGGACTACTCATAAGCTCCTAGTACTTCTCGCGTACTGCAGTGTAACACCCGTTACAAAGAGAGCCCCTATGATCTGACTGGATTCGGATTTCACCGGAGCCGGATGTCACTGAGTCGGACTCCACCGAGCCGGATTTCACCGAGTTGGATTCCATCGAGTTGGATTCCATCAAGCAGGATTTCACTGAGTTGACTTTTATCAAGTCGGGCAGGCCAGACCATCACGTCATGTATATATATATATATGTGTGCCAGTGCCCAGAGAGAGGGGCCTGGCAGGTTTCAATACACTTATTCCTAGACTGCAAAGTTTCCTATCGTAGAACTTCCCTTGTCCCCATCACTCATCCGTGCTCTCTACCTTCTTTCTTTCTGTTGAATAGCACGTTACATGCAGAAAAGTTGTTAATCGAAGCCGCTACGCCCAATAGCCGAGGAGGTGCTGAAGCTTGTTCCACGGATTCACCTTCATTTTGCGGCGCGACTTATACCTTTTTTCTGCTATCCTAGTCCTGATGCTCTCCATTGGTTCGGAATCGTATAGTGAGTCCGTATTCGTTGTTCTCGCTGCGGATCTACCACCGCTCATAGGAAAGGCCGATTAGTTCTACCGCGAATACTTAATAAAGAGAAGATCAATCAACCTTGGCTCGCCAATCCTGCTCAGATAGGAGAACGCTTGCCTACCTTTCTTTATGTGGGGAGATGATACTAATCACCTCGCCAGCACGTCGGTATTTTAAGTGGCTGTTATTACCAATTTTACGACACGTTTTCTACTGCGGGCCTGTAACAATGTATAAGAATCTATATTAGACTAGAGATCGCTTTAGGAATTCGCATGGTTATATTTACCAATTTATTCCGTATCAGAATGATGGTTGGTATGGGAAGCTGAAAACGTCGACTTATCGCGTAAAAGAGACAAAAAATGGCAGTATCGTCCTATCCGCGGGAACTTGAAGGAGTGCTCGCCCGCTGATCTCCCACATACGGATGCTTTGGGAGATAATAATATTCCTACCTGATCTGTGCACTGATCGGTGTTGGTTGTTTCTTCACACTAATATACACGAAGATAGAATGGCAATGTTATGTGACACACACCCTTGTTTTTGCAGGAATTGGTTATACACTGGCAACCTTCCAGTGAAATGATTCTCATCATTTACTTTTCCCTCTCGTTCAACCCACTCCGTCGCTTCTACTAGTGTCATAGTTTCACCAGGCTCGTGTCGATTAGTTTTCTCAGGGCCTGGCAAGGCTTTGTCTTTGTCATCACATCGACCGGGTTGTCGGCGTCCGAGTTCTTGAGGTGACCATATGAAGAAATTGCGATTCAGGGTCGTCGTCGATTGCATGTATGCCTGGATAATGCAGGTAGAGGTCAACGTTATTGTTGTTGTCTCACAACATGGTGGCGATCGCGAGGAGCTGGCGCTGGCTAGCGCGTTGGATGGTAGGGGACTGTGTGAGCACAAGGTTCTTCTTGATGTCGTTGTACGCTTGTACCACAAGCCGTGACTTTTCAAAAGCCTGGTCTGTGCTGGGATCCTTTATCTTGTCGGTGTGCATGTTGTGGTTCGTTGGCGAGGTTTGAGGTCAGGTGTGTCATCGTCGTCAGTGCCGTCGGTGCTGGGTGTGGTTGGACAGACTTATGCTCGGCTTCCGGTTATTACCATCGATGCTCGGAGGGATGGTTGGGTAGGCGCGAATGTCGGTGTTGATGTCAATGTCGTGGCTGGAGGAGGGACGAGAGTTAAGTGGAAGGGACCGGCTTCAATCTGTTTTCCCAGCTCGTCTTGAGGCCCGGCAGCTTGATCTGTTTCTTGAGTGGGTGGTGTTGCACAATCCCCTAACCATCTTCGCCGTCCTTGTCATTTCCAGATAGCTAGGTATTTTAACGAAGAGAGAGAACTCCTTGACTTGTCATGGCGAGCCAGAGCTATCCCTAGCGACTCTCCTTAACCCGTCACGGCAGGCCGGATATTCATCCTATACTATTATTATTGCCGTGATGTCTAACCAACGCGAGGACCCACCGGCGTGGAACCTGAACGATTTCAACGCAATCGACTTCGATACAGTCGGTAAGAGCGACCTCACTGCCTACGTCAAATGGTGTACTCAAGGCTACGAATACGAGGGATGCCACGACTTTGAGCCCGAGGAAGTATTCCAGATACAGTTCGTAAGTTCACGGAGGAAGCATTTAACGGTGCGAACTCACATTATTATTCATCATGTTTGTTGTCTATATCCAGCCTTTCGGCTATGACAAACACCAGCGAAATTCAGACTACATCGCCAAATTCAAATCTTGCCTTCGAAACCACGGAGTCTACGGAAATGACAAGGGCGGTACAGATAGCCAGGGGACTGTACATCGCGACCCAAGAAATAGTTCAAGCCTGGCCTCAAGATGAGCTGAGGAAACAGATTGAGGCCAGACCGTTGCCAGCAACCACAACATGCACGTCGACGAGGTAAAGGATCCCAGTATAGACCAGGCTTTTAAAAGGCCACAGCTTGTGGTACAAGCATATAACGACATCAAGAAGAACCTTGTGCTCACACAATCCCCTACCATCCAACGCGCCAGCCAGCGCCAGCTTAATTGCCATCATATTACGAGACATCAACAAGAACGTTGACCTCTACCTGCACGACATCACCCCAGGCATACATGCAATCGACGACGACCCTGAAACGCAATTTCCTCGCACGGCCACTCCAAGAACTCGGACGCCGACAACCCGGTTGATGCGATGACGAAGACGAAGACGAAGCCTTACTAGGCCCTGAGAAAGTTAATCGACATGAACCTGGTGAAACTACTAGTAGAAGCGACGGAGTGGGTTGAACGAAAGGGGAAAGTAAACTAATCCCTTTCTGTAACTTATGATAGATAGAAAAGCAACGAATGAGAAACCCCTTACCGCGCATATGTCATGCATACCCGTTACGTACCAAGAATAACTTAATGAAAGAACAACCTCAATGACTTTTGAATTCAAAAAATCGCCTTAGTGGTCGTCCGCAATTCCTTCTTTTTTACATGCACTTCTTCATGTGGGGACCGATGACGATGGAACAATAATAATAAGAGGTGAGCAAGGAGAGGTACTGTGTCACCCCAGATATGGGATTCTGTGCAATTTTTACTACAGCCTTGTCTATTTTGAGTTCCTCCAGCTGCTCAATGTCCTTTAGCATCACAAAGGCTTCCAACCTGACGCGGTTGGTGATCCCATCGTGAGTGAATGCTGCTGGGCTTCTATGATGCTTCCGAACTCCCCCGTTGTGGTCTTTTTAGGATCTTACAATCTAATCAGCGATATGGTGCCTGAATAACGATTAAGCTTCCAAAGCTTCTTCTACTATAGTTATCCACTAAATCTAGGGGCAGGACTAATCCGGCTACTAGTAGGCATGTCTAAAGCTCTGCTCCTTAAAAGTTCTCAACAAAAATACAAGGGTGAGGCAATGAGGTCAAATGTAAATCAACCAGGGCTCCAAACAGGGCTTCACCAGGATCAGAAACTAAAGGGATAAGTGAAGCATGGAAAAATGGGATGAGAAACGTGCACTAGAGTATTCTCGTAATATTACTCGATACCTCATACGATACGATTTGATTACTAGCTACAGTGTTATCCAAATGATCAAATCACACCAGAGTGAGTCTTGTAGAGAATAATGAGGTAATAACATGTAGTTGAAATAGAAATTGATAATAATAGAAAACGGGGAGGGGAGTGAGGCTGATAATCTCACATTAAACCTGAGTGTAAGCATGAACTGATGTGACATCTGGGATCTGGGGGTGACCTGGGACCCTAGCCCTAGAGGGGTTCAGGACATCACGGTCGGTTTCATAACTAAAGCACATTTGTTTGGGGACACTGGTATGGAATTGATATACTAGAGCTAAGAATTACTGAAGATCAATGTCGATTTTCCCGGCAAAATGTATGAACTTGGTTATACTTACTGGGCTAATAAATAAAAATCGCTCCCCCGCACACAACTGGCTTATTAATTATTATAAAATAACTTAGTTATAGATATTAGCAAAAGAGTTGGAGGTTATTAGTCAATCAGTCTGTCAATACATATTCTATCAGCGTGGGCTCCTGTCTAATCAGCAGCTACGGGCTCCGATTGATTTTACTGGAAGGTTGAGGTGACCTCAACAACCCACCCGAGAAAATTAAGCTCACTATTGTATGCTCAGAGTATTGATTAAAAAAAAAAAAAAAAAGAACCCCAGTTACAGTTATAGATGCATACAGGAGTATATAAGAGAAACGCCGAAAGTACTTTACAAGACAATAGGCATAGAGAGGTATAACACCGGAAACAGGTTCCCACGATAGACTCACCCAGATTACATGTTAAAACCCATATTGGATGGCGATAGAGAGAATATACGTGCATTGCATGGTTATTTACGATGATCATTTGAGTGAATACGAATAACAATGCCTGCCCATAACGGTGATCTGAACGTGGAGAAGATCATCGAAATAGCCGCTGCCCCCCACTTCCGATACCCCATGTGAAGGTGCCTTTGACACCAAAATGTTGCTGGCTGAGCGTGGAAGTGCCCACATTGCCGCCTTCCCCGTCCCGCTTATACCTTCTGAGTGCCTCACGGAGGTGAGAAGGGAGAAGCTGGCCGCGATGCGGGTTGGGGGATGCGGTGAATTCCCGTTGAGGCCAAGATGGTCGGGCTGCTGCCGATCCTCGCGAGATCTTAGTTGCATTGTTGATAGCCGTGGGCATTTGCTGTAGTTGCGGTTGTCCTAGCGGCGGTCGCAATTGTGGCAGCGTGGGTGGTGCGAGAGTCTGGGGATACGGGCTTCGGCGGTAGGGATTTGGGGAGGGAGAGAAATGGGGAGGGATGGAAGAGATATCTGGAACAGCCCCGACTCCATTAGAGAATTCGCCCTTGATGCCATTCCCGGCAATGGAGGGTGTGTCTGATGTTTCTGTAGGATTTGATGATTCGATAGCAACTTCAACTTCCTGTACGGCCGCTTCCCCTGCCTCGAATGCGGCTCGAGAAGCCTGGTCATAGCTCTCTGCCCACTCGGCTTGCACCGTTCTGGCCTTTTCGACAATCTCGCCCACGAACAGTTTCGTGAAACCATTAACCGTAGTAACGACGCTGGCTGGGACAGACTGGGACAGCGCATGATTGACGATCCGACGAAGGGTTTCCTTTCTCAACTTCGCTCGCTTGAATAAGTCGTAGCGTGCCGATTGAATAGGGTTGAACGCATCAACGAGGATACTGCAGATTCATGACCTGTTAGCAGAAAGCCTTTCCAACAGCAGCAAACCAAACTACCACGTTGGTAATGCAGGACCGTCTAGTAGAGGACGAATACGCACGCAAGATTTTTCTTCTCTGCCTCCGTGTCCGTGGGACCCTCCTCTCCGCCTAGGAATCCTCCTTCATCATAAAATTCCTCCTCATCATCTGCCTCATCCGCTCCCGCTCCTCCCATTGCGCCGCCGCCGCCACCACGGACAGAGCCGCCATCAATATCGACGGACCCAACTCGAGTTTTCGTATCTAGAGCCATACCACGTGTACTGGCAGCATCTTCCCTATCTTTATCAGCCTTCTTTTTTCGGGCTCTTTTCCCGCCAAAAGCGCCTTCGCCTGCGGCCGCGCTGGCCCCACCCAAGCTGCCTGTAAAGCTACCACTGACGCTGCCGGCATCGCTAGCAACACTAATCGCGCGGGTATCATTGTCGACGGAGGTTGGGAAGGAGGTCTGGCGTAGAGGATGCATGCGCGGGCGCTTTGGGTTGCTGCCACCTTGCTGGGGGCCTGCTGAGGGAGTGGAAGGGCGTTTCCGGGGGTTTGCAGAGTTTGACGAGGCAGGAGGGGGAGAGGACATTTTCGATCTGGGAACTTTGATGCTCTCGCTATCTCTAACGCTTTCGACTGTTATTATCGTTATATGCGGCAGAGCAATAGAGTTGAATTTAAAAAAAATGAGAGAGCTAAGAGTTAGTTAGTCCAGGCAGTACAGTAACTACTACTACTACTACTACTACTACTACTACTACTACTATGTAGTATCATAGGTAGGTATGATAATTAATTATGTAAGTACGTACCTCTTCCATTATCAGCGCTAGAAAATATTTCCACATTTGGGAAGGCCAGGTTCGGCTATGCACATGTGACGTCTGAGTTAACCCAAAGCATCGATATGAGAAATTGGGCTTTGATAAGTTGTAGCTTTTAAGCTGAATATGTCAGTTATTTTACTGAAAAATCCCGAGTCCAAGGCGCCTGTTTTCACCCACCTAATACACGACCTATAGCCTGGAGTTGAACTGCTGGCTAACCAAATTAATAAATCTAAAGACAATATCTAGGGATGAAGTGGTCTGAGAAAAAACTGAGGTAACTAATGGTATTATTGATCAATCGCCAGAACGATACAAAGATCCCTTTGGATATTATTATGATACAAGTATTTAATATACATAAGGTTGGCAACTAGCACCAGAATGGATGGAGCAACCTGGATTATAGGGGTCAATGACTACCTACAATTGATGCATACATTATAGGTAATAACAGATCTAGCACGGAAAAATAAAACACTATTGCAGAGAGGGCGACCCGAAAAAAGAAACAGAGGAAAATAAACTGACCAATGAAAACAGCATGAATGAGTGAATATGATCTATGGTTCTCGGGGAAATTAACAAAACCAATTGCGTACAATTCATTAAGAGAGCAACATGGACCAGAAAACCCGTTCAACTTTTAGAAGATGAAAAAGATATAAGAGAAGGTCTTCAGTAACCATGCTCCCCAATTCTTGGAGCGCTACCTATCCAATCGTGCCGCTCATAGTAGCGAAACACAAGATCATAGCCATCCAGATCATGAACTATGCGGTCCACCCGACGATAACCATTTACATGTTCCATCTTAGCAGCCTGAACAGTGGCGTAGCGATCTATTGCCTTGGGAAGGAAGGATCCGTCGAAATCTCCGGCTCGACGCAAACCCGATTTCGCCTCGAAAAGAGTCACGGTGAAGCGGCCAGGCTTGAAGATGTCCACAACGTGTTTGACAACATCAGCAGTCTCTCGACCATTCTGCGAATGTGGAACGTTGGTCTCGAAGGAGGCGTATGAACAATGAGGTTCTGGCGTAACGTGTACCGTGAAGTAAGAAGTTCCCGACTTACCATCCGGAACGGAAATCACTCCGTTAGCGGAAAACCCACATGGGGTGAACAGGTACGCATCGATCCGAGAGTTAGGGTACTTGCTCATCGGGTAGATATCGGAGAGTCCACAAGATTCTGCGACCACGGTCCCAAGAGTGTGGCCTTCAGTGGTGAGCTCGGGAGGCAAGCTACTCTCACCATCAGAGCCTGAGTCACTCATGTCAGATGACGTGTTACTAAACACGTCGAAACGGTCTTCGCTTTCTTGCTCGATATTCTGTTGACGGACTTCTGCGACCGCACTCGCATGGTCGAAGTAGAATTGCTTGGCATTCGCCTCGTCCAGATCTGTCATCAGAATTTCGAGTGTTTCGTCATGCTCTTCGCAATCGCCTGAGCCGAACCTTTTTAGATTCATATTCTCCGGGAAATTCATAACTCTCGTACGGGTCTCTAGCTTGGGACTTGCCGGAGGGGTAAGCATCGTCCACGGCTCGGTCAGATACAAGTACCAATGTTCGCCATTCATCTTGCCAATCATGTAGGCGCTCCCATTCAAGAATAGCCTGTCCATCGTCTTGACCTCATCCCTCCAGCTCCGGTGAGGTCCGCGTTGGCGGTCCGGAAACAGGAAGTTCTTCCTACTATAGAAGACCCGATACGGGGCGGTAGCCATGACGTTGCAGCGCGACGGTAAAGCGGGAGATTTGGGAAATCCAGCAAAAAGTGTGGCGAGTTCAAGGATCCGAGGTAATCCACAGAGAAGCGTTGTTGTACCACACGTCTTGAGAATGAGTTTATGAGGCCAAACGAACATGCTGGATTCGGACAGAAGGTAGGCGTCAACATCCTCAGACTGGACAATAGACAGTACTTTGCAATTGACAAGATCCAACATGTCTTTCCATACCCCTACCGGAACCGCCTTGAGGCCTATTGGCTCCGCGGACCCAGGGAGACTGTTTGAAGAAGGAGCGAACCATACTTCTAATAGTTTCTCGGGCCCTATTTCATGCGGTCAGCCGGTCCTACGATTTCGGATGGCAAATAAACCACAAACCTTCAAATGCACTGGTAGAGTCCAAATCCACGGTCGCCTCATGATTGACTGTCAACGACGAGATCCCAGCAAATGAGGATGGAGAGGTTGTGTAATTGTGGGGGATACCAAAGTAAACCATATCCGTATCTTCGGGCTGAGGAAGTTTGGGTGTCAAGATTGAGTTGAAAGTGCCGTTATGGGGCAGGATACAAGGCGAGGAGGCGCAGACGAGACTGAAGACAACTTATAGAAGCACTTCCTGCCACTCAGACGAACAATGCGGTGTTCGTCTGAGGAGGAGAAGGCCCGTTATCGGAAGCAGACAGCCAGCTGATCAACGTGATTGGATTGATCCCGAAGGGGTGCTAGGGGGGTCGAGCGGACAAGAGAGTGAAGAAGGTTTTGGGGAAGGGAATGGTGACGATCTGATGGGATCCTCGCGCTGGCAGATACCGATACCGGTTAGAGTATCGGGTCTAGCAGACGAGGATATCCGCTTCTAAGAATGAAATTATTGACTCCAATTGAAGATTGCTGGTTGAAATTGTAACGAAAAGGTGTTATCTAGGCCTGTATGTGAGAAGAGTTCAAATCAGCTTACTAGTCAAGGCAGTGTGGGCTTAAACTGGATGAAAGTATTTCCTGATAGTGTGCGTCTTTCAGGAAACACATTCCGTGGAGGGAGACTCTGGTGACATGATTTAGAGATACTCACTTCGCAGGCTTGGACAAGAAACGCAGCAGATCCTTTCGGCTCATGGAGGACCGGATGATTCTCTGCTCACAAGGGGCGTAGCACAAGGCCACGGTTCGACGCTGAAGATGCCAGGGTTAGTTGGGCACTGCTTTCGGGGGGAATAGAATTGAGCAGAAACAAGATTCCCAAGGGAGAAAAAAGGTTGACAAGATTCTTCTTCTATTGCTTCTCTTGAAAAAGAAAAAAAAAATTTTTTTTCTTTCTCTTTGCTTTTCCCTTTATTCTTCTGTTTCTATTTCTTCCTCTTCTGCTTGCTGCTTTCTTTCTTACCTTAACCACCTGGTCCTTTGAATTTATATAGGATGAGATATAATTATTCCAATTCCCTTCTGTGAGTCAGAGAATGTGTGTAAGTGATGAGTGGAAAAAAGAGGGCGTGTGTGGGTGGGTGGGTTGGTGTGGATTTTGGGGGAGGCGAAATGTGCGTTTGTGTGGGTAGGTCATAAACCCAAGGCGAAGACCGGAGTGACGCTGGCGCGGACAACGATCTCTCGGCGCTGCTGCAAGATCCTGTCACCGCAGCGTGAGCTTGGATAACTATCAGGCAAGGCGGAAAAGGGGAAATTTATACCTCGAAGTCGATATGAATGGATTTAGTTAGTGTATTAGAAGTTTTCGTGCAAGTGCTAGCAATACAAGAGATCTATCTGAGTGCGTTGAATTCAAGGATGTGGAGAAAAGAAAGTTGTGACCTAAAATTGATCGATGACGATGTTAGAATCAATCGCCGGGTGTGGAGGGCTCTGGGCAAGGGAAAAAATAATCGCGCAGATGCTGGTGTCGTGCGACCACTATCACCATCGAAAGTTTCTGCTGTACGGAGTACCTGAGTTAAGGCTGCGATTATTTTTTTAAAGAGCCCAGTCAAGGGAAGGGTCAGGATCAAGGGTTAGGGTCAAAGCGGTGTCCTGATTCGTAATCGGCTTTTATGTATGTAGCAGGGAAGGCAAAAGGAGTTGAGTTGCGGTAAAATATAATTCACCAAGGTTAGGTGCTATGAGAGGACGTGTGATAGTTTTATCATATGATAACTACATGATGAACCGAGCCGTTCACCGCTTGCCGAGTTTATAGGCAATGTTTACGAGGTGATGGCATTGAAGGATTTACTTTGTGTCCTCAAACTCTAATGCAGAATCCTACATATCAGAACTTGAAAAACTGAATGAATATAGTATACAGACTCATGGTTGACGAAGCTTGTGGCCTGTGCCACGCGAGGTTGATGGATTTGGAACTGAGTTGAAATGTTATAGCGGAGAATGATATATTGCGGCCCTGCTCTAACATTTGTTGTTGAAGTGACCGTAAGAATACGGAATGATGAAAAGGGTCATACACCCACCCGGTTCGGTGATCTCCACTCAACGCAAGCACTACTGTGATAGTACTATTATAATAACGCCTGTTTGTAATTGAGCGTTAAAGCCGATTTATTTTTAGGAAAGGAAAAGGGGAACCATATCCTGATTCAATCCTTAATAAGGAATAGAGTGCAAGTTAAATTTTCTAATATGTATAAATTAACTGACTTTAGGCTGAATGACTCATAATAATAAAACTTCATCGCTCCTATTTCGGCATACTGAAGAGGTTATATAAATGAAACGGGAACTCGATGATCGGTGGGAAAACTCAACCGAGGCTCGGTATATAATCATTTAGTATGATACATAAATATCACCCCACCAGCTCGAATTCATAGTTGGTACCTAGGTAGCTATGCTTCAGCCACCCTAAACCCAAAATGTTGAGTGGAATTGTCACGTATTTTTCCTCCATAATAGCCCGCCCCCGCGCGCATGGTTAAAGAAACCAGCCTAACCCAAATTGGTTGGACGTAAACAGCGCGTCTTTTTTCCCCTTTCTTCACCATGGATTTATGCATGGGGCCATGATCCCTGTTGATCTTGCATATGATCATTAAGGTTGAGGGATCATTGCCTCAGTGCGAAAAACATTATCAGAGACCTTTTGCAAAGGTAATGTGTAATGGTAATGGTCCCACTATTCAGATCCACCCAGACCCATCCCTAGTAGGTTTATTCTGCGCTACTCGAAAAACAATTACAGCTGCCATACACACCAACAATTATGTAGAAGTATCATTAAATCAGTTAGAATAGCCAAAATTTCGCAGACGTCTTATATATCAACCATTCTTCTGGGATCTAACTGGAACATAGATTCAGCTACATTTGGGGATACTGGATGCGACATTCCTTTCCGTTGACAATGCAAGCTGGCCAGACACCTGTGGGCGCTTATTATCTTGTGGCAGCATTGTTCTCAAATATTATGACATGTCCGCGAGGAAATCAAACTAGCTAGCTCTTTGGATACCCACCACCCGCATTGTATGAGTACTTTGGTGCTTTCATTGAGGATGAAAGGAGTGACAGGGGGGAGGGAAACAGTGAAAGTGAAGCTAGTGAGGTTCAGTAGCTGACTGTTAAAGTAATATTAAGATTTTTTAAAAGTCTAGAGACTAATACAAATTCTACATTATAATATCAAACCCCCTGATGAAAAATCTGTCACTCCTTGGGACTCCTCATCTCAGTAAGAACATCGAGGATTTGTCTGCATTCTCAAATCCATTCCCCCCTCCATCGTTTCTTGTGAATCCTTCAAATTCCGAACCGTCTCCTCAAGCTGCGGCATAGGTTGCATTGATGACGCAATAGTGTTTGCCATAGCCGCCCAAAGGAGCTTCTGAAGGACTCAAGAGCCGTCTTCAAACCGCTATTAAATACCGCGATTTCGTGAAGGCTCTGCTTATCCTTCTTGCTTCGTTTGCGGCGGCCCCGATGATCGCATTGAGAGTTAGAGGCACTCAAGGACTAAGTGTCATTATCATCGCTTGGAGTATTACCACCAGAATCCCTAATATCTTCGTCGGTTTCGTCAATATCATCGTCATCTTCATACTGTCGCTTGCGCGTTGCCAATCGGGTAACCATCTGATCTTGAAGATGCCTGGCAACCTGTCGCTAGCTCATTTCTTCGATAGATTGGATTTCTGCTTTTTCCTGTCGACGAGCTTTGAGGTCGTCCAGAAATTCGATCCATTGGTCCATGGCCTGCCTCCAATCTGTATCGGCAATTGCAACGCCTAATGCATGAAAGTCGGCCGCGAGTTCCCCTCGCCACGTTTTCACCCATACTTGAACCATACGATCCGGATGCTGGAACGTTTTACCTAGCTCCTCCTCGATCCAGGTGCTACACAATTCCCAAATGCGTTTTTTTGTTGTATCGCGGTCCGCGTACTTAGATCAATGCTCAAGTAACCAACGAATAACATGGACTTGATCAGACTCATCCAGTCTCCTGTGCGATTTTCGGCCGGTCTTGTTCTCATTATTATTAAGTACTCAGATAGAACGGCAGTTCTCGAAACTGAATATCTGGGTTTGGGGCAGTTTTGGTGGGGATGAGAGTAGGCGTGAAGGCTGTGAAGCCAAGGGTAGCGATGCTGGCAGCGGTGAGGGCGACCATGAATAAGGTTGATCAGAGGGCTGGGTATCTTCAGAAGTAGAGTATTCCTTGGGATCAGAGGATTGGGCCTCCATTTTGGAGATTTACCTTGATAAATTCAGTGGAATGCAAAGTAGTGCGGGCAATCTGACCTAAAGTACGGTACGGGGTAGACAAGAACGCTACGGACTCTGTAATCGGAGATGGTGCCGAATCGGGCGTTAGCCTGACGCTACCACGGCAACGCCTTGCCTATTCCGTCCGTTGCAAAAGGGTTCTAATAATTGGTTGGAACGTCTACGAAACGCCAATCATTCTTTCATGTTCCCCGAAGCTGTTCATTGTGGAAATTCCTATCACACTCTCTATGGAGCAATATATGCAATACTGGCCATTAATTGGACAATGTCTGGGTTAAAAACAGGACCCTAAGCGGAGGTGATTCACAGAACTGAGTATTGGGTGTCCATTTTGGAGAAAAGAGGATTTGAAGTTAATACTCCACACAATCAAGTTTGGTCGGCTTAATGCTAACATACTATTAGATCCGCAGTCCCAATTGCAGTGGCTCCGCAAATGCTCAACGAGAACAGCTACCGGGTGCCCGATAAAACTAAAAAAGCGGTTTCAGGACAATACCGTAGAGATCTCATGCCAGGGGAATGTCAAGCTCATTGTCATACACCAGCCTACGCGGACAGGGGGTAAGGAAGCCTTCTGGTTTCGAAGTAACAAAAGGCTACCCCACATCATTCATGTACTTATCTACGTCATTCATTGCATGCAACACGTCATTCATACATGTACTTGATCTACGTCATTGAGATGGAAGGGTATACTCGGCGTCTCCAACCCGGAATTCCTGGAATTTTCCTTCCTTCTGAAGCCAGACCTCAACCTTGTACCAACCTTGTACCAATGGACCCTGTTGTATGTATTGTATGTATAGTAGCATAGTCATTACGCTGCCAATATACATTGCTCGCTGCCTACGGAGTGTTACACCAACAAGCCGGAGGTTGAAGCGTAACTACCATGCTACAGCTGTGCAGTTTAATCTTTTACGCCAGCCGAGACTTCCAGCAGCAACTGGGGGTCAACATATTACGACCAAGGATTGCTTTAACGCTGGTATCTTTGCACAGAAGGATAATGTGGACGGCAAAATCGCTCGGGGTCGGATTCTTTGGGAAAGCCAACAAGCTGGGGCTGAAGCGTGGCCCTTGAGAATGGCTATAAAGCCAGGAAAATATCCGCTACTCGAGAATGTGACGGTGAGCTGCAAGATCACACCGAATCTGTTGAATTTTAGCTTATATTTCGACAACTCGCAGGTCAAACGTCCCATGCGAGTACTTAAGCAATGGGATATCCTTACGGTAATGAACTCCACCCACAGAACGAATCTGCTCAAATGGCTCCTTTACACCATTATAGTGCGTGATGAATATAGTAGTTGGATTCCAACTTGTCATTCTCATTTATCGGAAATACCAGCTTCCTTGCTACCACATTCTAAAGCACAGTTGTTACAGAGAGACACCAGGACGGCTAGGCTTGTCCTACAAAGCGCATTTTATTGAATACCAGAGGACCTCGAGCAGTTTCCTACCGAAGCCCTGGTGCTATGATCAAGGCCTGTCTTGGGAAGCTAGACCTCCACATTGGCGAAGTGCGGAAGTTAGCCGTAAATGACTTGATGAATCAATTACCCGCTACAGGAATCTCAGGCAAGTTGTAAGAATCTGTGTACTGCTTACTCACCACGGGGCGGGACTGTAATCTCTACTTAGGGATAGGGCTGCTTGGCCACACTACATAATTCTCCTTTTGTCGGTGAGGTTGTTTCGATTTCCAGCGATAGCTTGTTGAATTAAACTTGTTAATTCAGTGATCCTGAACCACTACCTATCTACAATCCACAACTGCTTTTTGCTCATTATAGACCTCTCCTAGCTATCGACTAGTGCATCGCTACGCTGCGTCACAAAACCAGGTACTGTGTTCCTTGCATAAGTGAGCGGCCTTGCCACAACAGTAAACTATGATAGTGTGAGGAAGCGCAAGCGCTATCAACGACTATGCCGGCACGAGGGAGAAAGAGAAAGTCCCAGGCCTGTAGGGAGGTGGTGAGTGATTCGTCAGCATGGAAGTCAATTTATTAGTAGTTTGGGAATGGGTTTTGATGGTCCGCCCTCCGCAGCCTCTTATCTGTTGCTACGCCCGGCTTACAGTCAAATGTGGTTTCGGACTTGCCAAGCTTTTTTGCTCGGCGTGGTTAGAAGTTTCGGACTTCATCCTGACCACGATGAGCTTTTTCTAACCACGCCATGGCTAGAAATAAAAAGGTCTGATAGGTCTATCACCATCACATGGCTCCTGATTCCCAACACACAAATATGGACCATCCTACAACACCTAGGTAAGCGCACCGGATCTAAAATACATAGGGCACGCCCCCAGAGAAAAACGAGGTGAGGGCTGCGACCACAAGGGTCGCGCCCTTTACATAGTCCATGTGGGGGATAGAGACAGGCACTTAATGGCATGGTCAGAACTTTTGGTTTCTGACCATGGCGTGGTTTCAGAATCCTGGAAAGCTCAGCGTGGTTAGAGATGTTAAGTGATAATCCCATAACCACGCCGAGCTGCATCTCGCTACGCCAGTATTTGTTGCTGCGCCCTGGACCGCACAATTCTTATGATGCGGAACTCCGTTTCCTGCCCACATACCACAAGAAAAAGTCACCATTTTCAAAATTCATTGCCTCAACCGGGATCGCAGAGCTATAAACACTAGGTTATAGCGCATTGATTATTATTAAACACAATGTTCTCAAATAGTTGAAATTCCTGTTGCCGGAGGAGCCTATGGTGTTCGAAAAAAGGCAACTTTTAGGCACATGAGGCAACAGGGTACTTTGCCTAAATAGAAAATGACACATATTGACTAATCCTAATTTGGATTTTACTAACCCAATATAATAATTAACCACGTGATTGATAAATGATGACGTGACTTCTTTTATATCTCAAGATATAGTATCGACCTATCCGTGCGGTATTGGTGTAAGGGAGCGCAGCAACAAATGCGTAGCAACAGATAAGAGGGGGCGGGCTATCGAAACCCTTTGGGAATATGGTTGTCATTTAGCTCTAGTGGTTGGTCCATTTTTGCTTTTAAGGCACTAGTAATCAATAATACAAACTGAACATAGATTTCCAAGGTTGGTGAATATTCTATCGCTCAATGTAGTCACTTTCACTCATGTCTACGTACATTTCTATTATTTTTGAGTCAATAACTATATTGAATCTAAGGCCTGATATAATAATTTAAATTCTTAAGGCTAGAAGTAGGATCTACTACTTATTTAGTAGCCTCACTGTCTGATTATGAGAACAGGATACTATATTAACCGCTATGCTCCAGGGTTCTCAATAAAGTCAAGTCATATCAAGTCAAGTCCAAGTCATGACTTGGTCAATGGTGGGGTACTGACTAAGCCATAAATCGACTAGGCTGAAAATGTGGCTTAACTAGCGGTATGACCAAGGAACTAGCTTATCACATATTTATACTGATACATAGCTTGTTAATGCGTAGTATCATAGTACTTTATGATTTAGTGGTACTTGATTTAGGTTCGAGGCAAAATTCAGGCAAATATAGCAGAATTCGGATTACTAATCAAGTCACCAAGTCTAGTAGACCAAGACTTATTACTAAGAGGCCTAGCTCCACCACTTTATTAGAATAACATACATGTAACTAGTTATCTCACTAACATAGATTATAATTATAGACGACCTTTAATTGCCTCAAATTATGAGGTGTACGGCCATAAAATATATAAATATCTATCTACGGGCAGGTATATCTCGATGATCTAGTTCATTGTACGAACCACCTATTCGATCAATCAGCGGTATCTACAATGGCGCTGCTCCAAATTAAATTGGTGATTGGTAACTTAATACAATATATGTATAATATTCCCTATGCATCCGGTTCTCGATCGGCGAGTGTAGTCCTTGAGGTGTTTGGTGACACAGTCAACAACGGCTAAAATCATTCCGCTGCCGCGACAATGACCCACTCGCGCCAAGATCGTTCGGTAATATGACCGATCGGTGGGTGATGTCTCGCTAAAATTGGAACTAATCGTCGGTCCGCCTTCTACGGCGCTATCGCTTGTACAAGCGATAGCGCCGTAGAAGGCGGACCGACGATTAATCTAATAAAATATGATAACTGGTATGTTACCCGGTAATAAGCTATACGGTAACCATTTATATTGTCGGTACCTGGTAGTCTTCTGACCCTACATTTCACCTGAAACCAATAAATTCAGACCACTTGTTCTGCTAATCGACCACATGATATTTTATTCCGAGCGCCAATCATGTGATCAAAGACTTATTGAAGACGGATGGATGAATGAGGATACTGCCGGGAACGAAGTGCATTCATTTCGACCTGTTGACAACATCTAGGAATGAAGGTGGTCACTACATTTTGAAGAGGGACCTTAGAGTATCTACAGGAGACCTCTTTAGAATGCATCAATTCATGGAATTGAAGGCATGAGAAGGCGAGCTAACTAATGCTGATGCCTAGGGCACCAGAATCAATCATTCGACAACACAGTCAAATACCAATCATAACGGAGATTGATAATGATAGGTCCATCTCTTGATCCCTCTATTTCACCTTGTCATTGGTAAGGTAAGGTATCGCTCTACGCGCTAAAAAAGGTCTGGAAAACGGCGAATCAGTACTTTCCACCAGGGCGGGCCTGGCAAGTGATTATACAATCCTGACTGCAGCGAGGTGACTAGAAGGACAACTGGGTTGTCATGTATCTATATCATCAAAGAACACCTTGATGTTGGAGGTTCGTTGGAGATTTATTTATCAATTCCATTCCCAGTGGCGGCTCTATCCTGATGCTGGCCTTCCGCCGGTCAACCCGCGAGATCTAGTATTAGCACCTGAACTTGTATAAGCTTGTGGAAGGCCTGCGGGGTCAATTAACCAGCCAAGGGCTAGTCAAGCTGCCAGCCGGCCAGCAGCAACACAAGGTAGCCAAAAACCAGAGAGCCTTCAGCATTTGAGTATGATCTATCCCTGGAGGAGCCAAACTAGGGACGAGGACGTGGACGGGAAACTTAGACGCGGGGAAGGAGCCGGGCGAGGAGCCGGACAAGGGCAGGTCAAACAAAATCGGGCGGGTGAGGCTAGCCACGTAGGCCGGGAAGGTCCGCAGAGAGCACATGGCCCTGATGGTTAGTATGATGGGATCCCTGATGCAATGACTGCATTGTTCGAATTTCGAACGGCGGCTTCTAGTCAGAATATCGTCTTGCTATATTAGAATCGAGATACCTAATTAGAAATAAGGCACTTTAGAGCAGTATTCCAAGGTCGATTCTACCTAAGTGCTTACTAGTGTTTAATCTGTGTTATGGTCACATGATTTTCTGGCGCTAAACCATCTTCGGAATAAAATATTATGAGTGTGGCCGTTATATTATTATTATTAATCAAGTTTATTGTCCGGAGGCAACCCATAGGCAACTCGATTTCAATCTTCTATAACCTTTCAACTTGCCTTTTCCTCGCCCCAGTCCGCCTGACTGCGCAGGGCTTTTGGGCCATAAACGCCCTCCTTGGTATATTACATCTTGGTGTGAAGGTCCTCTACCTCCGCAGGCTATCTATAGACTCTATACCAGGGCCTCTACCCCACTCGTATTTATCCTAGCCCTAAACGGTAGTCGTTTGATCACCGCCCTAAATTAAAACACAGCTATGGCTTGGTCATATAAGTAGACACTGTCGATGAGGGATGAGTTACTGGTGATCGACCAGGGAAGTATCTGTAGCGACAAAAGATGGAAACACTGATTCAACGTCGGATGCGTCCTAGTGAGCGGCACTCTTGCGATCAAGGCCATTAGTCAATCTATATATGATAGTAAGTTACGGTATTTATTCATTACCCCGTTTCAAAATTCGACATATACTTGAATACCTTATTTCAGTAGGTTAAAGTACTTACTAGTAATTGATTAGGGGCTGTTCTATTCGTCAGTATCAGACATCCAATGTTAACCTCGATGCAGAAACGCAGTACACGTATAATAAACTTTACTGAATGAGTCAACTATCATAGGGCTGACGTTATCATAGTAAGATGTTAAGAGCCTAAGATGAAGACTTCATATGAATCTAGTGGGTCAACAAGGACTATGATAGGTATGAGTCGAGAGCCTCCAAGATATAGAATGCTCTATTCGTATATATAAAATCAACGTGTTCATAGATTCCCGATCAGGAGTCATTTTTGATAATTAAGTGGGCTACGTTGAGGTACAGTCTCAGCATATTACCTGGCTATGAATTATCCAACCAAGTTACGTGTCAGTCTAAGTTGAGGACTCCACCTAGGCTTTAGCCAATGCATACGCAAGTGTAGCGAACGCATGCTTCGGAATCACTAGGTTTGTTATTATCTAAGATTTCAAAAGCCCAAGATGAAGACTTCACATAGTAGCGGATCTAGTAGGCCAACGAGGACTTGGTATGAGTTGAGAGCCTCCAAGCTACAGAACGCTAATAGATTCCGATTAGCCATTATGGAGTCGATTTCGATAATTAGGTGGGCCACGTCGAGGTGTAATCTCAAAATTTACCTGGCTATAGGTTACCTAGCTAAGTTAAGTGTCAACTTTGGAATTACTAGTAGAGTCGGGGGTCCAAATTGGAATTCCAGTTGCCGGAGGTTGACAAAACATATACTCTATTAGGATGAGGTTGAGTTACAGGCATAAAATGATGCACCTTTTAATCTCATCTGTTTTCTTAGGAATTCAACTTGCTATGCATATATATCATGTAGGAGTCGGTAGAATTAAGACTACAGGTCCTACGGGTCGTTTATCTCTCTCTTTCTTCCTTTGATTCTGCCATATTATTACTACATCCCCAGAATATTCACGTTCATATTCATTTATAAGCTTCGTTCCCCTTGTAGGCTCTAGGCCTTCACCAGACTTGACGGAACTTGTAGGTTAGTCCAAGTCAATTGACTAACAAGATTTCTTGAACTAGAATAAATGCTTACACTTCTTGCTTACTTCCAGGGCCATACTCATCTATACAGTATCATCGCTATGGCTTCAGAGATCGAAGTCGATGCGATATCTTCTCTCTATCCATGTCACCGACATTCCTTAGGCACCGACGATGCACAGTCCCCAATAGAGCTACCAGAACACAATGAGCAATATATATATCATGGTAGCAAGACATACAAACATGGGAACATGCGGCCGGCGAGGCGAAGGGACAGGTCTCCGAATGCCTGGTATTGGAATCATGGGGAGGAGATATCTAAAGCCGGGCATAAGCGTTGGATGTGTGAGCCCTGTTGGAAGACCAGCAAGCTCACACATTACACACAGCATTCCAACAGAATCATTATCAGACATCTGAAAGATGTACGAAACCTCACCCAGGACGGTCCTACTGGTGGAGTTCATTTTCAACTTACGCCGGCTGATGACAGCGTCGGCTCAGTCATTACAACTTGAAGCCTCTTCAACTGGGAGCTTCTTGAGCTCCGGTTGATTGAATGGGTCGTGGTTTTGCACATAACCTTCTCCCAGGTCGAAAATGATTGGTGCCGGCGCTTTCTCGCTGTTTTAAGTTCCACCCTTGAGAAATGGATCCCAAGAGCTGGAAACACATTAAGAGCTTAGATTCTGACCGGATTCAAACGACGTCAGGAGGATATCAAGAAACGACTTCACAGTAGCAAGTTGTAGCACATTCGTGAGAAGACTTTTGAAAAGCTTCCTTGGCCTTCTTTGTTAACTTTTTGACCTGCTTTGCCAGGGACATTAATTCAGTTACTTGCTGAGAAATATCTGTTGGTTCGGTACTATAACCCTCTTTTTTTAGCTCGAGTCCAGTGTACTATTCTGTATCTTTATTGAATTGCGGTTGGGGTAGGGGTTCGTTGTTTTTGCGTTAGGATCCTGTTGTTTTTAACATTTTGGCAACTTTTGTTCTTAGCAGCCGAAAGGCAAAGGGTAAGCGGTAGTGGTGGTTGTTGTATTATTTAATGTCTTTAAGCGGCCGAAAGGCTGCATAGGACCATATTACTAGTTATATACATAAGACACTATTTGGCGCCGGAGGCAAATGCCTCCTAGAGATCACCTGGGTGCTCTGTAGCTTGTGTCGTGGTAAACAGATGAGAAAGGATGAAAAGAAAAAAAAAACGCAAAAGACAATCTAGACGTGCAAACGACCTGGCATCTGCTGGCTTTCACGCCTCGGGGGCTTCTGGGAAACCGGCGCTGTCTTGGGACATGAAGGGTTGTCTGCTACATGCTCGCCGTCGCAGTCCACACACTTGATGCAGCATTCGAGCGGGTGCTCAGCTGTCCGATGACCTAGGTCACCGCACAGCCTGCACCTTGGTGTGTCCTTACACTTGCGTCCTATGGATTCCCTAGCACCTTTTGCACTGGGGTGGTCTCACACCCCTAGAGGTAGGATACTCTACCCTTAGCCGGGCCCCCATGACTACTATAGCCTTAGGGGTATCCTTCAAGCCCCCAGCCTGAAAAGCTAAACGGACCGAGGCTGCTGCATATCCCTTCTGCTTCCTGACCCAGCGTATAGTCTCTGGGGCTACACCGAAAGCTTCGGTAACTTCCGGGAGGACGTCTCCTTCGATCGAGACGTCCCTGGCGTATAAGTAGGCTGTTCTTCCCATCCAGCATTGTCATTCTCGTTGGGAGGTCGTGCACTTTAACCACCACCCATTTCTCGTCGC
>JAHQZX020002832.1:0-41370 GCA_019804575.2 Pseudotulostoma volvatum | reverse complement strand
TCTCCTTCCTTAGCCTCGATTTTTGGCTCCATCGCGGCTTGGGACGACGACGGCGGCCGGGGAGCCGATTAGTAGTTTTTGTGGCTGCCTCGCCGAATTTGTCAGCCGATACGATAGTGTTGGAAGTTTCTCCTTCCTGACCGTTCTCTACTTCGCAGAGCGGGTCCTCATCTGGTTATATCGATACGGGCCTTTTACGAGTTAAATAAAGCTTACGCACCATTGTTATCCCCATTATCCTCCTCGGCGATGGGGCAGGCCAATATGGCTATGGTCGAATGAGCGGCCATTGATGCTGCCTGGCTATCCTCTACCCTGTCGAACACCGCGGGCGGATCAACATCAGGAATGGGCGAGTCAACTTTAGGAGTGGGCTTGTCATCTGGTTATATATTAATACAGAATCTTTTTGGAGTTGGAATGTGCATACCATTATTACTCCCATCATTCTCATAGATAGGGTCGGCCAACATGATCGTAGTAGAACCAGAAGCCATTGGCGCTTCCTGGGTGTCCGCTGCCTTGTCTAACTCCGCGGACAGGTCAACTTTGGGAATAGGCTCCTCATCTGGTTATATTAGTATGGGATATGTTATTAATTGAAAATTACGTACCATTGATATCCCCATTATCCCCTTCGCCAATGGAACTGGCTAACATGATCATGGAAGAGCCAGGAGTCATTTCTCCTTTTTGATCGTCCTTCACGATGGTTGCCACGCTGTCTGGCCGAGCTGTAGCGTCGCGCTCCGAAGGAGAATCGTTTTCAGGTAGGTTCTCAGAGACATGCTCAGAGTCGATAGAAGAATAGGTGACGATAGGGTAGAAATATGAAGGAGGCAACGCCATGGGATCCAACTCTTCGACTGGAGCAACCACTGTATCATAAATGGACAGGCCACAAGCGGCCACAAGCGGATGCCGCACCTTAGGTGAAGGTTCAAAATATCTAATACCCATCCTCTCCCAGATGTCTTCGAGGATGTCAATAACTGGGGCGAGTATTTTCCAAAGACGCAGTAGGGTAACCAATAATGCACCAGAAATAAGAATGAACTTAAAAGTAAACGGGGGTAACTCAGGTATTCCAAAAGCAAATCCCATGTTTTCAGTGGGTTCCCACCAGGGTATAGGGAGTATGACAGAGATAGTTGTCAGTTCGCACTTCAGGCCGCCATTAGGGGAGTGGACTGGATCTGTAGAGTTAACCTGGGGAGCAACATCTTGAACGTATACATTAGAGAGGTTTGGATCAACATGCAAGGCTGCAGCACTGGGATGCGCAAATTCATGGTTCTCGGTGATCGTCCAAACCAAGTCATGCAAACCCGCCCAAGCGGCTGACGCACTTGCAGTGAGTTGAAGTCGGACTCTCCAGTCATCTGAAGGGTGGCTGACCCAAGGCACAGGGAAAAACGTGCCCCAGATGGTCATGGCCATAAAGATCCCAACAAATGGGAGGAGCATCTTGATCAAAGATGGCGAACAGCGAATATCTTAACAGGTTGATACGGGAAGCAGGGTTTGAATGAATCCAACACAGAGATGTGATTGTGGTTCTGAGGTTCTGAGGTAGTCAACGCGTAATGAATTCTCGTGTGAGATGGGGAGAAAGAGGAGGAGAAAAGGGAGAAAGGATGGAAGGGAGAGAGGGAAAAGATAACCCGTACGCGTCTAGGCGTGTGTAGACTTAAGCGAGGGGCTGGCCGGGTGGCAAGACTCGAGGAATTGGAAGGAGCTGGAAAGGAGGGTTCCAACTGCCCAAGCTGGCAACCAGGACTTGTCGAGGGCGATATGGAAACAACTATGCGGGATAAGTTAGAACAAGGCCTTTCTTTCTCATTTCGTAATCATACCACACCAAGAAATGAAAGGAAAGAACTAAGAAAAAAAGCTGGGAATAATAATAATAATAAACAAATACAATAGTCATGACATCAATTCTAGTCGATATCCATTTCCTCCTCAGTGCCACCGCTAACCAGTAATCTCGTCTTCTTTTTCTGTTCGAGTCTCTCTCAGCTCAGGACGTCACCGGTGATCTTCTCCGTCTCTGTAGCAAGCTTCAGGCCCTGTTCCATTTCCCGAAGCTCTTTGCGAATAAGGGGTTCACCCTCCGCAAGGACCTTCCTGTCTTGCTCCCGCTTACGCTCCCGAACGAGCTTGCCCGCTAATCGTCTCTTGGTGAATACGCGCTCTCTTCTCTGCCTAATTTCCTCGCTCCATGACCTTGATTGTCGCGCCGACAAGGTTCCTGTCGTACTTGACCGGAATATTTCTCTTCTTGGCGAATTGTGAGAGCAGTAAGGATGAGTCGACAATCATCTCCTTTCCACGCAATGCGCGGTGAGTCTTAGTCCATTTAAGTTTGCGTGGTTGGCGTTTCATCTTGAAGTTCTTGTAACACCTAGAACGGCAAAAATGAAATATTCGGGCATCGTTTACGCACGAAGGTGATACCCTTAGAGGGGTATACTAGCTGCGAGCAGAGGTGACAGGTTTCGATCTTGTGAACATGGTTAGTGATCGGTTTAGCTTTAAGGTGTTTTGGACGGTATACAGATGAATCAGTCTACCTCATAGCTGTTCAAATTCCATGTGCGTTCCTCAACCCAGCTCTTGCCGGTGTACATACAATAAAAGCTATCATGATTTTCTTTGATAATAGGGCTGTGGAGTGTCAGTCGACGCTAGACCACAAACAGAAGTGCCTTTCTACCAAATTCGATCTAGTCTCCACCCCTAACCGTCGGCACTAAGCCTAGAACAAACAACTCGCCCCGCCCGACTGAACGTCCCGAAAAACTACATTCGGTATCGGCAAAATGCGCTTAGCGGACACAATATAATTCCTTAGAATTTCTCAAAGGATTTTCTTTGTAAGTTACAGATTAATCCAGTACGTCCGATACTGTAATGCACACCCGCTAGGACTTTATGCGAGCTACACCACTCGACCGAAAGGTCATAGAGATATTATGTCAACAAATACAGCCTCCGTTCCCAGTGAGTCCTCTGGCTCATTATAGCTCCTTCAATATATATACATGACGCTGATCCTCCAAATAGCATCACATTCATCTCTTTCCTAATCGTTACGCGGCCCCGAATTCTCGATTCCATAAAGAGGACAATCCTAAAGAGGTCGGCACCGGCTTAGGTACTGACACTCGATACCAGCAGTTTACTTTGTACTATGTATCACCATATTAATATTGATCCCAAGTCCACCTATAGCAATGACTCTTGAACCCTCAGAAGAGGCGTATACCTTTCTCGAGCCCGCGGAGAGCGTCGTTCGATAACATGCAATCCTGGAATAATGGTTTTCCAACGCAAAAGCGCAGGGGAAGTCAAAAAGCTAGACGGTTCGGAGTATTACGAAGGTATCTATGGTAGCGAGGCTCAAGCAGTAATTGCATCACATCTAAGCTATATACAACATTGTATAGGTATTACCTCTCTACCTTGTAAATGCTCTCCGATATCTCGTAAACGCGTTTTCTAGTCCTGAATCATTTTCTTGCGTGTCCGCTGCTTGAATGCCAGTAGCTTGAATGCTAGTTTGCCTCTGCTTTCGCGGCTGATTGTCCTTCGATCCCTCTGGCCTGCCGCTGGTGGCCGGTTAGGGCAGCAGCCGGAGTAGCAGCGGCCTAAGAAGCCTAGGTACAAAGAAACGATAGAAGTTGATACGGGAAAGATACTAACTAGTACTAGATCAGTAGAGTTCCAAGTCTAGGCTGACCCAAAATCGCTAATAATAATGGCTCGATCAACATCACACATCAGAATCATGTGTCACTGTCGCTCTTACACAAACTGGCACCGCTTCAGATAGACGGTAGTACTTGTTCTGTACAAAGACTGCTACCATATCCACCGCATTGCGCATGCGGTGGTCATTAGCATGTTTTTTCTACTCATCAGTTAGCTATATCCGATGATCACTAGCTGATTGCAACATACAGTAACCTTGCCCTGGAGCAGTGGGTTGAGAGTATATAGCATCGGATAGAGTAGAAAAAGTTTGCTATACATTTAGAGTACCTTCTTTTTAAGGCCAAAAGGAATTCATGGATTTTCTAAAGCAAATCCCAGTCATCTTTATCCAATTTATTCTCGCCAGTATCTTCCGCTATGTTCCATGAGCCTGTCAACAATAGCTACATGGTGCTACTTCGACATGGCCACTTCTATCGTATTCCCCCCAACTAAACTATTGTGTGGCGTTATCGATGCCAAGGACTACGCCAATCGCACGTATCCAGCTTTGATAAAGATTATCTGGTGTTTTATTATTATCATTTATTATTTATTTTTAAGTGAAACTGCAATATTGTCCAGCTTCCTCGAGGTATCCGTGCTGCTCCAGACGCCAATATTATAATCTCGTATGCTAGCCTTGGCTTTATTCGAGACACTTTGCTTGCCTTTTCCACCCTTGCCCTTTCTTGAGCATTTATCGGTGGACGGAATAGAGTGCCTTTCTATTGCCAATCGCAAGCACGTTTCCACATCTTCACTGCTAGTGGTCGGCTTCTCCACTGCGCTAATTATCAAATCTAATGCCTCTTTGGATTTTGCGACGAGAAAGCCATGCAGAGCTAAGTTTATTATATGGCCAAGGCAGCGGATGCGACATGCTGAAGCATTGTGCTCAGCCTACAACGATCATTAGTGGCTATAAGTTGGAAAGAATACAAAAATAAGATATTGTACTTACTCCAAATTCATCATGCAGGGCAGAAGGCATCGCCCCAAGGCATGTACCATTTGATCAGGCATTATCCCCCCGTAAAGGACCCAATATTTCTACCAATGCCGAACCGTTTAATCAACTCTGCAATGTGGGACCCTTGTTGTGGTCCTGAATGGTCCGATTTGCACTCCGGGAGTCCGATTAACAAGTTTTACAATGAGCAGCTCTCGTCTACTCATTGCATATAAACCGAGGAAGCTAATTCTATGTGGTGAAGACCAAATATCTGCCGAGAAATGGATCATAGACTTGGCCTTGCGTAGCTTCACTTGAAGCCGATCGTGATAAAAGTTATAAAATTTCAAGAAGTGCACGTGTTGATTGAGATTTGATCAGACCCCCCTCAATGGATGGGTTAAGAGAGAGGTAAAACCGTCGACACTCGAGCCATGCAACGATGTTAAATAGCAACTTCCCTCGGCATATCAGAATCACCAGTGACTCTAAGCATTCAGAGCGGCCAAAACCACTATTGCCTGAAGTGCACTGTGGAAGACCCCACAAGAACACCTTGAAAAGGGCTATTTCATAACAAATGCAAAGAGCTACCTGTTGAGAAAACATGACCTTGACATTGATGCCAATGAGTACACCCACGAAAACGCAAATACATAGATTAATACTAATTTAATGAAGTATAGTGGTTCAAAGCTTCTCAGCAGCCTTCTCACATCCCTCAGCGGACCGTGACTCTTTCGGGATTTTCTTCTTTTACTGTCCTTTCCCTCATCGTCTTTTGCTTCTCGGAAAAGGGCGCAGATAAGCGTTGAGGGAGCTGATGCGGCTGACGATGAGCTTTGGGAACTTGGAGAGGGTGACCATGAGTGAACAGAGCAGGGTATCGGACATGTTCATAAGAATCAGTGGCTGTTGCTGGCTCTGCTAAATATGGGAGAGACCTAAGGAAATTTCACGGGGATATGGTCGATGGATCAAGTAGCAATGGTGTATGACTCTATGAGTCATCGGGTATATTATCATTCCTGCAGCACGGAACCAATACTAATAGTAAAAAGCAGTCCATACTATTAGCAATTTCCCTGTATACATGTATCCTATTCAGTCTATTTCTGTATGAGGCAATTCACATGTAATTATTCCCTCCCGTGACGCTTGTGATGCATGTAAGCCAATTTCATGCAAAAGTCATCGAATCGGCCAGTTAAGAAAATTTTGTGATATGAATGCAGCTAAAGAATTCTTTCTGCAGCTTTTATGAGATAGACCCGGCATGTGCACGACCGAAGGCATACCCAAAGCATGATCAGATAACAACGTGAGGAAGAGAGTAGACAAAACGTCTACAGTCATGCTATGTAAATAGTAAATATTAAGTTAAAGGCTTCATGATGATTATCGTGTACGATAGGAATTTCTGGTTAGAATCAATTCCTATTATTATTTCCACGGGTCTCGTCATTCATTCTGGGAATACAGCAATTTCGAGTTATTGAATGGCAGTTTGAAACAACTACCTTTAATATAGGTTAAAAGTACAGGGATTTCAAGGTATTTAAAAACATTTTCTAAACTAGCTTCTTGAAAACAGGTTCAAGGTTCCAATACGTTCGTTGTATTTATTTGTACAACATACAGTGAATTCATTGTGTACTTACAAAGAAACTCGGGAGCTGTGTGGCTGTAGGGCTGTAGGATTGTATGAGTAAGAAAACAGGGGTTGTACGCATATCGCCATCCAAATGAATATATCAAACTCGTAAACCACCTGGGCACTCGACTACAAAAGAGGAGCCTAAGCTACTCAGTAGAGCACTAAGTGGCTTATATGATAATCGACACGAATATAGGTTGACAGAATAGTTAGCACCTTCAACTGTTGCGTTGAAAACTGGAAACCATCACACGAGCAACGTCAACTTTAGGGTCGAGTCCTCCAATTACTTGGAAGACGCCGTCTACTTGGTGAAACCGCCGCTGAAGTACGGAGGGATCCCAAGCCATTTCACTTTCTCTCAATTTGCACTTGTCGAATCCGGGTTGGAATGGGATCAGATTGAGGAAAAAGCGGCCTTTGCACAGAGTATTCAAGCTAAACGGTCTGTATGGACTTCTATCATGCCCCCTGGTCCGTAGATAGCGGCGGATCACGAAGTAATCGTCCATAGAAAGGCATTTATATAGGCAATGGGGGCATTGGGCAGGAAAGTGAAAGCAATTGACCGAGCTGATCATCCATATGGATAAATTAGGAGAATACAGACCAAGGAACCAATAGCGTATGAGATTGAAGAACCTGCAATTGGCCAAGAAACAATGTGAATACTGAAAGCAAAGCAATGTACGGAACCAATCACATATAAGGAGAGAACAAAGACTAATCATGCCACTTAGACTTCTTCACTACCGGTAAAAAGCAAAAATAGCATCGGGTTCACTAACTGGAGCTGTTCCTACCCTAGTAAGATAGACTATCGAGGAACGTGTTAACAACTATAGTTTGCTTGCTATTCTCGCACTTCTACTAACAGGCCTTCTTAAATTGATTGCTTTAAAATCGGTGGATGCTCTACGCTTTAGATTGGTCTTCACTCTTCAATCATGCTTCGACTTTGCGTCTGTCGCCATGTCTCTTTCATGTCTACATGGCTGGATATTCAGTGTTTTCTATTTTCCGGTTGAAGAGCTCCAACAAGATATCATATGCGTGTGTTTATCAAACCCGAAGTGGGGTAGCTTCTGAATGATCTGTTTGGAGTCGCTATATCTGATCCCATTGCGATGTGCCTGATTGCGAAGGTTAAGTAGAAGGTACTGTATAATTATCGGAAGGCATCAGCCGTGATGGATGAGACGCCACGGGTTGATGTAAGATTGTACTGTCTGAAGAAGTGTGGGGAAGAATTTAACACCATTTGAGCATATTGGATTTCGAAGTTAGCATTAACGATATAGAAAGGGTCCTCTTTCCTCGAATGGTATGGTTATCAGTTAACATGACTAAGGTGGATTTTACTCATTTATATTAGGCCTGCCTTCTCTTTCCTTTCTATGTAGGCTAGCTTTGTACTTTATATATACATAATTAAAAAAAAAAAAAAGATATATATATATATATATATATGGGTCGCAAAAGGGGGGAAAAGAAAACTTAAGACCCCCCAACTGTGTCAAATTGGTAAGTGACCAGATTAATAGCTGGTAGACTTTGTGGGGAGAAGACCTCGGTGGCATCTTGACCCCATTCGGGGTAGTTAATAGCATCAATCCAGCCCTCTGTTTCGATGACGAGGCAACCGTATTGATTTATAAATTCCACGCCACCCTTGCCGGCTGCAATATTGCGTTTCACCTGAGAAGGTTTCACTGGGATAGTTCCATGTTGGCCGTTACAAGTGTAGATCTGCTGGGCACGTTGGTTGGTGGAGACCTCTAACGAAATCCCCGTGGTGGGCGACCGATACTTGAGGACAGGCACGACCGAGTTATCAGAGTAGTATGGGCTGCGGTCGTTGATGAAGCATGTGTCGTAGCCCCTACAGTCGGTGCCACATACGCCTTCCGCGTACTGGAAATCCTCGCCGATGGCCTTGCCCGAAGTGAAGTCCATCACCCCGTGACTCGAGTCGAAAACGTCCAAGATGGTACCATTAGGGATTAGATTCCCGTCGGTACCAGGGTAGCGCTTTGCCAAGGGCATTTGCAAGAAATCCTCTAACACGGTGGGTTCCCTGAAAACATTCAAGTTCCAGTAGATATGGTTGGCTAGCATGATAGGCGTCTTTTGGGTCAGAGAAAGGGAGACGAGCCTGGTGGTCAACTGGGGGAGACCTCTGGGGTTTGTTGGTGTGCGATTGTTGTCGAGCGTGTACGTCGCGTGGGTGACCACGTCGCCGGGAAACTCTCCAAAGGAATGATCCACGAATGTGAATGTAATTGAAGACGAGGTAAGTGATGTCACTGTCCAATTCTGCTGATCGTAGCCAACGAATCCACCGTGGAGCGTTGCTGTCCCGTTATATTCATTCTCGGAGATATGGTACACGGTGCCGTCGATGGTAAAGGTCCCGTTCTTAATTCGATTGGCGTAGCGACCAACCACAGCGCCGAAGTAGGCGTTTGAGGTTTCTACGTTATGGAGGTAGCTGGTGGGGTCGTCGAAACCTACCACGACGTCTTGCAGGGTGCCTGCGCTGTCTGGAACAAGTAACGAGGTAAGGCGAGCACCGTAGGGAATGAAATTCGCAGTTATATCCTTTGCGGAGATGGTGTAGACTCGGAATGGGTCAACGGGTGCTGGGCCGCCTGAAGTTGATGAGTTGGTCGCCAATGTTGGCAGTGTGGCCAGCGCTGCCAGAACGAGGTGCTTGATGTGCATCCTGAACGATAGTGGGACAATGATGAATAAAAGAACCACGCCGTAGGCACTCAGGATCCGCCTAGCGGCACGGGATGTGAGCAGCAAAGAGAGGGATGATCGAGGTTGCCATGGAGGACTTTTTTTATGTCCCAGGAGACCCGGCATCTCCTACGCTCCCCATTCCAGCATTGCGCCTTGCAGATCGACGAGTGGGGAAATCTGCAGTTAATCCGGGGATAAACCCAAAAAAAAACAGCTGTTTCTGGTGTGGGTTGGGTGGTGAGGAGGAGAATCAGGTGTCGAAGTCATGATGCAACGTTGGGAAATTTTATAAAAGTTAGATTAGTTATTTCTACCAGCTTCCTGCATGTTTTTTTTATTATACATACTAGGATATTCTTACTGTCTATGTACATGTACCTGTACATACATTTTAGTATACATACAACACTTTACATACAACACTCCCTGGTTCGCTAAATAAGAGCTTGTCTCAGTTGATGATCGACCTTGGTCTCGATGCCGGGACCCCGGACCCCTTACGCAGTAGCGCGGAAGCTATCCCCCCGTGATAGGTACTACTCTAACACTAGTTCTAAAAGAGAGCCCGGCTCCTTTCTTGCAGAAGCTGCCTTTTTGCAAATTTCTCACGCTAGACTAAATAAAACTATGGTCTTCAGCTCAGGGGACACTCTACGAATTGCTAAGATTGGGCTTGACTTTCGATGAGATCCTAATGAAGCCATCGATCCGACTGATCACGTGCTGAAAAGTACACAGAAGTGACCATAATTTGGTATGAGGCGATGGTTTTGTATATCGAGTTTGGCGGGCGAGTCAATGCCTATGTAGGAGATATATTTTAGTGTTTTAGTTGTGATTCTCACGGTTTTCGTTGTAGCTGCCTTCTGCGCACTCGCCTCTCGGATTTAGACCCCCTTTTTATTAGATTGTAGTATTAGTCTAGCGAGGGTCAAACCATCTTATTCAATTCACCGTATTGTTTTCCCCAATCGATCTGTTGTTTGCCTAGATTCTAGAACCTGGTTGAGATACGCCCCGGAGGCTGAATTCTGCGCACTTATTCCTTGACCTTACTATTCGGACGGAGCCCTGGTCCGAAGTGGCCGGTTAGGTTCCGAAGCTATGATATATATGTATGATACATCGTTTCGCAAACGACTGTAAACTGCGATAAGCTGGGCTTCACAGGTCTTTTTTATGTCGCACTGGATCTTACGTAAAATATTTTAACCTGCTCTGCTCAATTTTTAATTGGCTGCTTAATCTGCCCCGCCTGACCTTGTTTTCCTCACGCTTCTCTTCCTTGCGACTCCATCAGAAAATTCAGCCCGTGACAGCTGCCACTCCCCACATAAAGCCGATCGTCCGCTCGACTCGACTCCACATTACTCCAGATGAAGATAAGTATCCTTGATTTCACCGCACCGCCTTTGGTTTTCTAGCTTCCTCCGTCAATGATCAATGTAATCCGTTTATATTTGCTGACTTATGTACCCGCCATGAGTCTATCTATCCTGCATGCCTGCTGCAAACGCCTCAGTCGTTATGTCCGAGACGTTCGTTTCCGACTATCAGGTCTGAGTACGTGCGCGGTTCTAGAAAGTCCGTCGTAGCGGTTGGAGCAGCCAGACCTTATCGAATTCCCAACACGCTGATAATTTTGCATTTGCCCACCTCACCACCCTTTCTGCCATACACTGCTATACAATCCTAGTAACACCCTTGCCATCAACCGTGATTGCGACTTGTAGTCTGTCAGCATGAAACAAGGCATGCATACATACAGGGCAGGCCTCGTCTCGACACTCCATTTCAAATCCCGGCTTTCCGTACAGGGCAGGACATATATGTTTCCCGCGCTTCTGTTTCTGCGGTGGAATCAACTCGGTATCCAGCATGATCGTGTCCAGTGGCAAGTGGAATATCCTCATACCTCGCATGTACCAGATGGAAACAGGATGCTGCAAGGCAGGCTGAAACGATGGGTAAGCCTTCGTCAACCGCATACTCAGGAACATTAGGGTCCGGCACGATCCCCATTGCTATAAATTCGGACTCGTTTGCGACTTTTAGACCCAGGTACTTGTTTTGGCTGACAATAACTGGCATACCTTCGACATAGACGAAGGTGCTAGGAATCGATGCATCTCCAAGCTGCATGACGGCCTCCATTTCTTCCGTACTCGGTACTCGGGCTTCCACTGGTGTGCCGACAGGAAGATGGACACCTTTTCGCTGTGCTCCTGGCCGAATTCCGGAACAGCATGCAGCGTCAGACCCCACCGGCGCTTGCTAAGCGGCGTGATGGCTCTTCGGCCCTTTAGTATCCGCTCTAGCATACCGAGCAGGAGAGGGTCTCCTTGCGCTCTTTTCTGCCCCTCAAGGATAACTACTCTATCGAATTTTCCCCAGAGCCGCTTTGCCATAAGTTGCCGCCGCCGATCCTGGCTGCCACCGTCCCGGATGTGGCCGTGATGACAATCTGCTATCAAGCTCCTTTAATAGAGAAAACTGTCTGTATGGCCCCAATTACTAAAGACTTCCTGTTTCACCACTGCCCCGCATGCATTGGAAATGCTGCCGAGGTCGCATGACAGCCTCCTTATCTCCACTTAAGAACTCGTCCTCGTCACTCCCGTCCGTTGCTACCCAGGCGGTCCCATAGCATCACAGACCAGGCCTAACGCGGTCCACTGAAGGCGATTCGGCATCATCCTTTCTGCTACTGCCTGCCCAACCCGGAGAAAAATCCGGCCTGGTACGACTCCCACCCATAGGGTACGATGCATCTTGACCGTTATCTTCGAACCCATTTCAGCTTGGCTCTGGCCTGTAGTCTGTATCCCAGTGCAGCTATCGTCTCCTTTAATTGCAAGAAGCTTTTCCTTGTGTAGTCGAAGCTGCGAGGCCTTGGCCATATTTAAGGTAAGCTTTGGGAGGCTCAGCTTGGTTCCGAACCCGACCCTAGATCCGGTGTCCTTAATCTGGGCTCGGCAAAGCCGTGGGCCCGGAGAATCCCACCTTTCACAGCTTATCTATAAGATTCCTCAGCGACTAAGATTCTTGGATTATACTGTCTGTCATGCTTGTTGGCTAGGAGGTCATATCCGAGGCTAAATCGCATCTCCATTTCGTCAGGTCGCCATATCGAACCTACAGCCGGCTCTTCTTCCAACTCATCAAACTCACTTCCCTCGTTACCCTCACTACGGTCGGCCAATAGCTAAGCATCTTTTCTGGCATCCTGAGAACTCTTTCTAAGCAACTTAATACTGGAGTGGACCGCTTTGATTCGGCCAGGGAGATGCTCTAAGTGTTCAAATCATACCGTATTTACCCTGGGAAGACTGGAGTCTGGGTGGGTGTGTCCCTGAAACTTGTCGATGGCTAAAAATTGCATAAATAAAGCTAAAGAAGGGTAATTTCTGTGCTGACTTGTTTAGTTAAATGATTTGAAGATTGCAACTCGAAACTAACCGGCAGTATAATCCTGATTTTGGATTGTGGACTTCATCCGCACATGCCCGTCATAACTGGGACTGCATGATCTCCCTTTTCGCGTAGCTCCTGGATCCATCTGCCAGCGCTAACTTCCAATGACTTGTTGAAAGGCAGATATTTCGCTTTATGTATGTTTCCTTGCTTTCCCGTCCGGTGAAAATCGACCAGGCAAAGGTACTCGTAAAAGTAGAAGTCTTTTAAGGTGGGCCCCTATGAACGTATACTCGTAAACCGTTAGCTTTACCCCAGAATCGTTAAGGCCGACCATCTCAGGAGCTTCTTGCTGTCGTGTTAGCGGGCCTGCTGCTTCCTGAATAGCCTTCCACTTTTGAAATACGGCCCAGTCGAGTGTCGTCATGTGGATATTCTCCCAGGTCTTCCGGCTGGAGAAGCTATTCGGATACCCCAATAGGTTAGCGCAGATTTCGATGGACGACAGCTCCCTACTCGTGAATATTTGATTTGCTGTTCTAGCAAGAAACTGTCGCGTCTTATCGTAGTGGAAGAAGGGTACCCGATAGATCATAGATGAAGTATTATTTTCCTACTTGAAGGTCATAAGGAGATATTTATATCCTTGACCTTTGCTTGCTATTTACTGTTAAACTCAATACCTGCCACCTGGAACAAGCCGTCCTTGTATGATATGATGACAACAACAGATAGAATGCCACTTGTCACATTAATGGACTGAGAAGACCGAATATTTAAGAATAACAACATGGAGGCTAGTATACAAATTCCGATTGGTGCGCCAGCCTAGGCTGCTAAAGGACTTCTATAACATGCTGCAATCTCCAGAAGGTGATAGTTTACCACTTTGGATCATTAGCCATCCAAGATTGGGAGGGCCATACACCGGTAAAACCCAGGATGACGAGCTTGATTATGCCCGCATCGCATTCGTAAAGGAGTATGGTTTACAGCCGTGAGAGAATTTCCTCCTTTGGTCAATACTGATGCCAAGAATATTAGAGTTGCAGAACGAACGTCTGCGGATCTCTCTCCGGGGTCTTTTCCGCTAGCCTCTGACTGTTCAATTTTACGGAGTCGTTGACTCAGCCAAGTTTGTATTAACCGACTATATGGAAATTGGATTAGACGTGATAACCCGGAATGTTTTGGCCATTTTTTTTCACATGGCCTAAAGTTCCCGGAGTTGTAAAATGGGCGAAGCTAGAGCTGGGCTGGTACGGCAACTACGTCTATGCGATGTTGCCTAGGACGATGCCTTACTTGGCCAAGAAGTATGAGGGATATAAAGTGGACTTCATTCCATTTCGAAAAGATGGGAAGAAGGCATATGTTGTAGATACATGCACGACTTCTGCCATAAGACTAATATGTTTGCCCTGGGAGCCGGGCCTAGTAGTCTAGAGTTCGTGCCTTTCGTGAAGATTATGGACATTGACTGGTTCTAACGACACCAAGGCATTTAACCAAGATGTGCCAGCAACTCCAAAGAAGGTTGGGGAGTCTGAAATTGCCAAGCCCCAAAGGGAAGCGAGGTAGGATTGCCTTCGGCCCCTTCGCCGGTTCAGGTATTGATTCCAACCTTACACTTGAGGAAAAGTTGCTGGAAGCGAAATCCGTCAGCTAGAGACAATGTGAGTAATCACACCTAAGTTCTAGCTTACATACTGGTTTGTGCTAATTGTTACAGGCTCCGACAACTTGGAGTCTGATCTCGAGGCGTTGAATATGAAGGAACCGCGCCCTTGCAACGCGGAGAATCGTGATGAGATGACTGATGAACCTAGCCCAACCAAGCAAGAAGGCCAGATTGGGTCCCAGGGCTAAGTAAGGGTACTTCACAGTCAAAGCGTTGAACCGGTACATAATGTTCTAGTTATTTGATTAAATTAAATTTAAAAACTGGATTCTAGCTATGCTATTTGAGGTGTATACTCTAAAAGTTACGTTTGAATATAAAGTATCACAATAATAAAATGACAAGTGTTTCGATAATAATAAATTTTGCATGGTAGTCGGCTTCCTTCCTAGCTGGCGGAGCCGGGCTATTAAAGGTCGGAGTTGTTATATATAACTAGTCTAACCCGACCTGGATTTAATTTACTCGTAGTGTAATTTCTTACGTAGGAGCGATATAATATGTTGCGGACCGACCAGCTCGGAACCTACTTAACTGCTACCTACACCACTCGACCAAAAGGTCATTGGTTCGTACACGCTAATTTTAGGTAGTTGTAACATTGTAATTTACAGTAATAAAAAAAAATTTTTACGTAAAAAGACAACCCTAGTATCTTATAGCTGCCCCTCGCTATTGCTAGTCTGGTTTAGATAAGGCCGGAGAAACATATAATCCTACATGAATAAGCACACTTCCATTACTACCTGATCGGGAGACTTGTTGATGCGTCTAGATCGAGTTACGCGCGTCGCGATCGCACTTGCAAGATCTAGAGGTACGGTCACTATTCGAAGTCATGCGATGGAATTTGCGCCATACATCCTCCCTCCAGCTAGCCATATGCCCGGTCGCGCATAGTGATCCTGAACCCTCCGGCGACGCTGCAACTTTTCTGTCTTGTATACACCGAGACGATTGGGTCGTTGTTTCCGACCGGCTGTTATGATCCCCCGCAGCCTCAGTTCCTCTCCAGACCTGCTTGGGCCGGCAGGAGATGCGGACTTCTTGATCTCATCCCCTGTTCCATCGTTTGATGGTCGCCAAAGCTGGATCCCATCGTCGGACTCGTACACATCGCGAAAGAGACCCCGCAGCACCTTGAGCCCGGCAAAAGCCACTCATATCATCCGGTTCGATGACCTCGTGCTTCCGTCAAGCCCTCCTCTGAGGGTGGGCGGTCAGCGAAGATCCCTATCCCCGACGAAAATTCAGTCAGAGGGCAATTTAAGTCCGTGGAGGATTCGCGTGACGGTGGAGGCGGAGCATGAAGATGAGGCACACACCGGGAAGAAACCGCGCAAGACACCGAAAGCAGCGGCAACCACCATTAAAGTGCCGTTGAAAGATGGGGGTCAGCGGGTGTCATCTCCGAAGAAGCCAAGAGGTCGGTCGCGTAAATCTGATAACCATGATCCGGATGCGATACTCAGTCGAGGCAGTCCGGGACGAACACCAAAGCGGAAGTCTCTTGGAGGCAAGATCGGACAAGATAGATTGAAAGAAGCTCCGGGAACGGTTAAGACGGGAAATTCAGTCCAACTTGCGCGCTCCAATCAAGGGGGGCGAAGCCCCTTGGATGAAGCGAATAGATACGGAAATTCTCGCTTCAAAGGAGCAAACTCGAGCCCGGACCCATTTGGAGATGACATAGGGGCAGGTCGTCTGGTAACCGCCCGTTCAAGCAGAATCTTGTCAGCGCCTTCCAAGCAGGCCGATAACCAGCATTTCGAAACCCCAGTCAAAACGGTGGAACGCATCATTGGTGGCGATCCCGAGCTGACACCAGAATCAGCTGTGCAACAATTCCACCAGGTCTCACCAAATACTTTGCACGCAGGACATACTCCCCGACCGCGGCGCTTGTACCCATCTCCGACTTCATCATCCCTCCTAGGTGAGGAGAATTTGGATCAGGGTGGAAGCAAGCCTTTGGATCAGAACGGCCGTAGTGCTGATAATTCTAGTAAAGCTGCATTGGTTGCTCTGGGCGACCCAACTGAGCAGCACCAAGAGTTTGACTCTATCATGGAAAGCGAAGGCTTTAGCATGGTGTCATTGAAGACACTGCCTTCGGCGAAGCAGCGGGGTTTTGGCACCATCCTGAACTCATCTAAGGGGCCCCTGAAGCCCTTCCTAGAACAACAACAACAACAACACAACCGAGGTTCTTCGAATAAAGCGAAGTTAAGAGCTCCCAATGTACAGTCGCAACACATACAGGATTCTACGAGTAGTTCTCTGGGTAACATGAAGCCTGTTGGAGGGATATCGGGGGTGGTTTCGCACCCTCATCGAATGAAAGAGCCCGCGAAGAAGAACGCTCGAGTTTTACCTACGAAAAACGAACGATCGTCGGCGGGTACCACTCTAGAACCAGCTAACCTTCCTGGGGCGAATACTAACTCTGCCCCTGTAGCCCAGGCAGCTCAGGCGGCGTCTAAAGAAAAGAAATCTTTCCCCAGTCTGGCCCGGGTAGTGCGAGCGGGGATCGCGCTCCAGGGTATCCTAAGACGCCAACAGAGCGTGTCGAAGCTAAAGAGTCCATTTTCAAGTCCGGGAAGGTCAGCTGTGGTAGAAGAGACTGAAGACCAAGATAACCCGAGGAAGCGCCTGGAGATTCTATTTAGCTCATTTGGATTGGAAACTCAGAGAGAACTTCGTGCAGGCATCAGATTTGGAGAAAAGCTTGCCAGGCAACGAATGGAGTCTGAAAGGAGAACCAGAGGAGAATCGAACCCCCAAGTAATGAAGAGTGTAGATGTGATGGCTCCGGGGGTCGTGGAGCGGGTGAGGTCACAGGATGCCATGACTGGACACGACCGAACTGAAAGTCGAGAACCCAGCCCGGGGATGAAACGACGCCTGGAAGAGTGGCAGCGTGAGAGAGAGATTGTCAGTAAACAAATCCAAGCCGCAAGCCCCAGCCAGGTCGTTGTTATTGATAGCGATGTCGATGATAGTTTACAAGGTTCTGACGGTTCTGAGGTCGCCCCGGAATTTGATGAACAGCTACACCCCGAGGAGGATGATTATGAAGATATTTGGCAGCTAGAAGCGAGGGATTATAAAAACAATCTCAATAGCTATTCTGTTGCTGCTCAACGGCAAGGTGTAAATTTAACGGGACGTCCTCACAATGTCGCCTCAAGCGTTCAAAACCCAAGTGCAGATGTTGACCCGACTGTCAGTATAGAAAATATCCCGCCGTCTCTCTCGCGTGTCAAGCAAAGAGAATCACTGTTCGCTGGAAAGTCACAGCCACGGCAGTTAAAGGAAGAACAGGTTGACCTCGCGACCTTGCTGAATACAGAAGAAACGCCTAGCACAAAACGGTACTATGGCGACAGCACCCCTCATGCCACATTCATTCGGAATTATGCTTACGCCTCTGATGAGGTGGTAGCCAAGAGCCGACACCATGAACCGGGTCCTTCTCGCAATCTCAGCTCTACTAACCTTTCTCAACTGGCGCGAGAAGTAGATTTACGAGAGCAAGATATCCAGTCAACCGAAGTTGTTAACCTGTCCTCTCCTCTACCTCCCCCGTCCATGTCCGGGGAGGAAGGAGATTATGATGACGAGGTAAATGGAATTTATGAGGTGCAACATTCTGACGATGGCCTTAAAGACCATGAACAAAATCTCTCACCTTCCATACTACCCGGAGAGGCCCCGATTCGCGAAGGCCCTACGATTATTTCGCAGGTCGGGCACCCTGTCAGGCCCGAAGCCACCGCATCATCGCCATTCCTTCGACAGCTGACAGATATTGCTCCTGAATGGCTATCAAAGACCAATGCTAAAACAATCGGAAGCTTCGGTCCGCTAGCTGAACAAGTACGGCTTGGTGGCCTTGAAGAGCAGTCGGAGGACATTGAAGACCCTCGTCAAGTGATCGGCCAAGGTGTTGATCGCTTTCGTCCTTCCCAGATATCCTCCCAGAATCGGTCGAGAAAGGCGGAGCGCCAGCCCAAAGAACCCGCTCAAGCCATAGGTCTTGGGACGTCAGGATACTTCACCGATGATCACTACGTTGTTCTTCGGCATCTCTACCGTTTGGCCAAGCAGTCCTCCGATCTCTTTCCCTACTACCCTACGCCGCGTCGGGATGAGATGATAGGTGACTGGCTCTGGACTGCAGATAACGTTCATGGTGTTCCCGTCACTGAAATTCAGTTTGGCATCCTTGATGTGTTTATGCAGCAGTTGTCTGAAGGGGATAGACGAAACGGCGGAACCGGGGAGATTGGCTGGACTGAGGACGACCTTCACAGGAGGCTATTTAGCGTTATCGTCGGGGAGCAAATTCGAAGAGAGCGAAGGATGCGGCCTCAGAGGGGTGCAGTTAGGAGAGAGCGCTTTAACTGACGGTGACCGTTGTGCGCCGGTTCACCGGTCGGCCAAATGAAGAATCTGAGGTGCATTGTATAATGTCCTTTTTGTCCCTCTGGCGTCCTCTCCCAGAATAATCACACATGTTCGACATATATGCTAGCCACTTGGCCTATGGGATAGAGCTTTTTGGTATATTCATATTTCATTTATGAACTTGCTCGCTTTCCGACGCGTTTTGGTGGCGAACCGCTTAAATTTCGCGAAACGCGAAGTAGGGCGAAAACCGAATAGAGGGGATTCTGTGTTGAGGGAGAAGCAACTAGAATAATGATTTGATTTTTACTTAACATGTTTAACGGGCTGGCGTCTTTTCGTCTCACGTCATTAGTATTATTGGCATTGCACGTTGGTGACTTGGAGTCGGCGTTTTCTACCTGGCCTGGTCTGATTAAATTGTGGGAATTGGGGAATGTTTGAGGCTGAGTTTATGGATTATGGATTGTTGAATATCATTTTCCTTCATTTGCTGTCCCCGTTTTCTTTGGTAAATAATCTTAACTTGTTACAATTGGTCACCTTAACTTTGAGCGGCTTCGCTCCTTTGATTCCGAATGAATCCGTACCACCTGCTTACTCGTACCTTAGAATCGCTCTCTACACCAATGCTTCTTTCTATCCTTCGGGGAAATCTGACGACCAATGCTGAAGGAATTCTCGGAGCCTGTGACTCGCCTAACAATATTCAATGCAAGTATAGCTCATGTGGCGCTAGAGTGTGCAAGGTTAATACCATATAGTAGGGGATCCTATGAAGGGCTGGCGCCTCAGGGTAGTTGAGGAGGGCGCAACGGATAGACAATGAGCGCTTAGGGGTGGTGATGAAGGGCAGGCAGTGACAACTCCTAAAGGCCCGTTCGGCCGCCATTTTTTTTTTTTTTTTTACCGAGGAAAAGCTGACTCTTTATTGAAATATCACGTCTTCACGGTATAGATTTGTTTTTTTTTTTTTTGTGGAAAAATATATAATAAGTACTTCACTGGCTCTGTTGAGAGAAATAACTACGAATATGAGATTGTTATTACATATTATTATCCATATTAGAAAAACCACAGTTTCCGCACTCGTACTCTTTGTTATTTTACATTTATATTCATCTTGATATTTTTGGTGCTCTATCAGTGCCATCCTAGCTTTTTTTTTTTGTTATGGGGTATCTTTACTGTTGTCAGGGAACGTATGTCCAGTAGAATTGCGAGGATCTTGATTGATTGGACATGTGCCACGACTTCTTTGTGATTCGGGGAGATAATAGCTGCAGCTGCTATTTGATGGAGCCCTCAGGTCACTCAAGATGAGTCGCCTGACACCAATGCATGGGACATTATGCGTAATGCCATCAAAAATCAGAGCAGAGGCCCCAGTAGTCTTATGGCAATAACAATGGAAAGGGATGATGAGGAATGAGAGAGAGAGAGAGAGAGAGAGAGAGAGAGAGAGAGAGAGAGAGAGACCGAGAGAAGGAAAAGGGGAAAGACGTGCCACCATAAAACCATATTATCTAATAAACATTCTAATGGTAAAAGGGTCTGTGTTCGCGCTCGCTAATTGCAAATTGCATGTCCCGATTGTTAAATAGGCCCCTCTTGCTTCGATAAGGCATCCGCTAGAACGTTATTAGACTTCCCTAGACGAGAAGATATCGAATAAGGAAATAGAACTGTGCCAGGAATTCTGACCACCTAGCCTGTCGTGAGTTCAATCGCCGTTTCGTCGTCATGAAGCATTGTGATCGATCTTGATATCAAATCGCTCCTGTTTCCGTAGGCCTAGAAATTCCGCGCGCCACTCTGCCAGGGCTAGAATAATTGCAAGCATCTCTCTGTCGTGAATCTCATAGTTCACCTCTGCCGGCTGTAACGTTTTCGAGAAATAAGCGACTGGATGCCGTTGGCCATCATCTCCCTTTTGAGATCGCACTGCAGCAGCTACACCATCTTACGCGTCAGTCTCTATCTATGTCTCGCGATCAGGATGGTACTGCTAAAAGACAGGGTCTTCAGTGGGCTTCTGCTTCGGGCACTGGAATGTGGCTCTGCCTCTAGCATTAAAATTGAATGGGACATTCCCATTCCTCCTCGTCAAACGATTCAATGGTTTTGCAATACGCCCATATGCTTTGATAAATCACCGACAAAAATCTCAATATCCAAGGAATGACTGTATTCCAGCTACTGTTGTTGGTTCCTTCCCTTCGGTAGACGATCGATTGCAGAATTCTGTCGCTACGGTGCTTCTACAGGCCTGGCTAATAATGTCGCTTATAGGCCAAGAACCACTCTCTTCCCAGGGTCCAGCCGCATTGATACCAGCCGCATTAATGGAATGCTGACTATTGATAGTCTTCTGGGCTAGCCAGCTGGTAGAAAAACAGGAAGCCAAGAAAAAGGCGCCGTTGGGACATTTGGGTACAGTCAGCGCTTCAGTTGCGCGATTTGGAGCCCGGGTGCAGTTTGAAGTTTGCTACCCCCGATAGCGATACCATAGGGCTCAGGATCGATAATGTAAATCAGGTAATCCAGAGAGGTGGAAAGATAACGAATTATCTAAGGTCGCAGTGCTATGGTGGATGCTATTTGAGCTGTGGGCTGACCAACACGTTGGGAAATTTGGAAGTCGCAAGGTATACCTAGACAAGGACCAGGTGGATGACAGGGAATAAATAGCCAGGAAAAAGAGAGAAGAAGGCCAGAAAACAGACAGGGATTTCAAGAAACCACCCTGAAGGAGGCTAAAAATGACACTACTAGTAGGGGTAATCTACGAAGATATAGAAGAAGAGTACGGACAAGAAAACTCCAGATGGACTGGGCGAATGACGTGCTGTCGGTGACCAAATAGAAAAGGTCAAAGCTCAGTCATTCCCAGATTTGCGGACTCCCCAACACCCAAGAAGAGCAAGGTAAGATGCGTCTAATAGATATGTTCCTTGACGTTCTCGTTCTAGCCCGCAGGCTCACGTATACATGTGCGGATTCATGTAAACATGCACATGACATACATTCACAGAACGGACATACTTATCTTGTGAGCTGAATGAGAGAGGTGGATATATCAAACCCAAGGGATTTATTCAATATTTATATCTTTTATTGTCCGTTTCCTATCTTGGCGATGTTCAAGATCAGAAGTTAAAGAGGGAAAGATAACAAAGAAGGAAGAAGAGAAAGGGTGAAGGGAAACAATATTCATCAGCCCCATCCGGCCAATGTCCAACTTGACCGGTCTCCTCCTGATCGATTCGCGCTAGGGTTAAGACCCGATCGACGGTCCGGCACATGGTGGTGAGGGTCGAGGTCGCGACTGGCGCCAGCCAAGCCATGCTGAAGATATTTTTCTCTTTCAATCTCAACGAGGCCTCTGGCTTTAAGGTTTATGACGAGGCTGGCTCCAGCCCAGGCGCCCAGGCTTTCAACTTCGCGAAATACGCCGTGGATATGTGGCTTGACGTCCTTGTTATTGCGACGGAGCCTCTGCTCGACAAAGTCGAGCTCTTCTTCTTTTGTTTCTTCATCCTTACGTTTTAATCGCGGTTCCTTTGCCCTCTCGTGATCTGTCTTAGTGGTATTCTTAGCGCTGCTGTTCATAGATGGCGCCCCAAAAGATGGGAATGATTGAGTAGAGAGTAGGGATGGCGGTGACGACGGTCTTTGCTGTTGGAGTTGCTGTCGATTAATGGTTAGCTCTCGGAGTTTCTGTCTCTGTTGCTCGGCCGCTCTGCCCCGGATGGGATTCCAATGGTGTTCCTGAACCAAGGAGGCCACATCTCCCATGATTCGCTGTCGGATTCCGGGAATTTTAGAACCTCCACCGATGAAAACAATACGGGACATACATATTCCCCGAACATCAGGAGTGAGGGCGAGTAGTGTTCTGTAAACAACCATGGAGACGGATCTATTGTGGTCATCCAAGTTACAGTCAGCAGTGCCATTTGCGAAAAGGACTGTCTCCACTGGCTCTGCAAATCGCGAGAAAGGAACATTAATGTAGGTTGAATCCGAATTCACTGGTGATGGTATAGCAATCTTCGAGCTGGTAAAAGGAGACTGTTGATAGCTCGGGTTTTGATCGGATGCTTCTCTACCCCATCTACTCGGCTCACACCAAGCTAATCGACAAACAATATCTTCGACAAATTCAAATACAGCTGATATTCTATCGTCTGAATTTGCGTTATGGTGATCTCGGCCCGCGAGCTCCGTGAGCATTTTTCCCATCTCCTGCATCAACGGTTTCATGGCTCTAACGGTTCTCTCGACCTTGATTTCCCTGTATTCATAAACCCCGGTAACTACAGTCTCTGCCCAGCCGAGATCCACAACCAAAGCGGACCGTAGTCCCGCCGCTACTGTCGCCATGGTAGCAGCTGGCAAGAGAGTTATACTTGGGTATTTCCAACGATCAAAGAGAGTCGTAAGAACCGTAGATAGCAGGGGATGCGGCATCACGGATGGGACAACAAGGACTAGCCGTGAGGACCCCGCATCTGTGAGTAGATATTTGTTGTATACCTCGCGGATTGCTCGCTCGATTTTATCCTCAACAAGTCCCAGATTAACCTCTCTAAGGTCCATTCTCCACAGCTCATACTCTCTGGTCCAATCTCCGGTCTTCGGTAACCGTTGTAATCGTGTATTGTGCCCGTCTTCTTTAGTTCTAATCCACCCCCTGTAGTCACCGACTTTTCTCGATTCCTTTGGTCCAAACCCAACCACAGACATTGGGGCACTCTCTCCTTCAAAACCGACCTTCAACCATCTAGCACCAAACTCAAGAATGACAGCCTCCTCTTCATTCCGGAATGAGGAAACTGGCGAGGATGACGGATTGTAGGATACCATCGACCGCTGTTGATGTTGCGGGGTATGTGGGGAGCTTGGAGCAGTCTGTTGGCTCTGACGAATGCTGGAGCGAACTGAGGCCGTAGATGAGGCGATAGGGGCCTTCCTATCAAGACTGGGGGGGGATGATACAGTAGCCATTGACCTCCCCCTTTTTAAAGGTTTGCATCCTAGAGTTGACTTGCAGGCGGTAGATCAGGAGTCTGAAATGTCTTCTTTCTCCGCCTTCTCCATTCCCATCTTGGAGCAGTCGTACGCGTGAGTCGTGACGCTTGAGACGGTACAACATATATTGTGGAATACCAATCGAATCAACATGCATATGCCTTTGGAAACATTGACAGGAGATGAACAATCGCTGCCTGTGATTGGAGAGTATATACCGGAGCCACGCTAACCTGTTATTCTATAGCATAGGCATGATAGGTTTGGTTACCCCGCAACAAACAGGACAAAACAAACAACAATACTGAAAAAACCACAACTTCAACCGACCCCCGCCCGCATTGTTGTTTTTACTCTTTAATAGCTGTGTATGTAAGAGCCTGAGGAATGGGGATACCCGGGTATGTTAAAATTTCACCTCTTTCAACGGGAGAAAGCACTTTCAAATCTTTCTATGACCTATAATAACATCTCAGCGAAACTCGTTTGCTCAATATGACTGATTGCAAGTTGATAGGCTTATCAGTGCAATCGGGTCGGGGGATCGCATTGCACTTTCCAAACTAGCCATTGCGCATTTGGAGAGAACTTCGCGACCCATTCGCATCGCAATCGATATTTCGATATGGTTATTTCAGGTTCAAGCTGGTCGTGGGGGCCAGAACCCAGAGCTTCGAACTCTATTCTACAGGCTCCTGAAGCTCCTTGCACTCCCGATACATCCCCTATTCGTCTATGATGGAAAGCACAAGCCTCCCTTTAAACGCGGGAAAACCACGCGCGGCAGCTATGGATCCGCGCCTCTTATCCGGCTCTCGAAGAACTTGATCGATCTTTTCAAATTCCCAAGGCATGATGCCCCGGGAGAAGCAGAGGCCGAGTGTGCACGGCTCCAGAGGGCGGGTGTTGTCGATGCTGTTATGAGTAATGACGTAGATGCGTTGATGTTTGGATCCACAATCGCAGTTTTGAATTTTTCAAAGGAGAGTTCGAGAGGGTCAAGGCCCGCCACTCACGTCACCTATTATCGCACAGAAGAGACAGACAGCCTATCCCCGAATGTGTCATTGAGCCGTGCCGGAATGATATTATTTGCTATGCTCAGTGGAGGAGACTATCTACCTTCGGGTATTCCGAAATGTGGCAGCAAGCTAGCTGCGCAGATCGCTAAGGCCGGATTCGGGGACGATCTTCTTGAGATACTCGACTCGGATGATGCCGAAGCCGATTTGACCTTGAACGAATGGAAGGACAGGCTGCAGTTCGAACTGGATGAAAACGAGAGTGGTTACTTCCAGCGCAAGCACAAAGCCGTTAAAATTCCAGATACATTTCCGGACCGGACCATTCTATCCTATTACGCCAAGCCTGTGGTATCCACTGCCGAAGAGGTAAAGCGTCTACGACAAAGGCTCTCCGGCGCTTGGGATCGTGAAATTGATGCACTACAAATAAGGATATTCGCAGGCGATGCCTTTGATTGGAAATATCGCTCTGGGGCAAATAAAACAATCAGACAGCTTGCAGAGCCTTTAGTTTCTTACAGACTTCGACTTGGGAAGCCTATCCTTGCTGAGCAGAGCTATAGCACCTCTGTGCCGAATCGAGTAGCGCCGAATTTTCAACGGGTGTACAAGAGCCGGTCCCATTTTAGCACTGATGGCATATCGCAGCTCCAATTTGAGATTGTTCCCGTTGACGTGGTGGGCTTGGACCTAGATGCTGAAGAGCCCAATCCATTGCTACAGGGGGAAACTACGAATACAGAAAACGAAGGGGACCCACACTCAGTTCCCGATCAAGCTGTCCAAAAATCACGGAATTTAAGGCAGACACCAAGGTATGATCCATACAAGGCTGAGAAAGTTTGGGTCTTCGAGACTTTGGCCGAGATAGGAGTCCCCGACATCGTTGGGAAATGGAGACAGTGTCAGATTGAAAAGGCTGTTGCCCTAAAGAAAACCGCATCAAAAAAGACCACAACAAGGAGGAAGAAACCTATAGACCCAGGTATGAAGCCCGGCAGCATTCTGCAGTACACAACTGTGATCAAGCCAAGATCGAAATCAAATCCAACAAGATCAGATGTCAAGGACCTGTAACCTGTATGTAAGTTCGCACCAACCTGAGATACCAGCAGCTGGCATTTGAGCTCTGGAGATGCTGACACATTTAATAGGAAAAATAAATGATCTTGTGGCCACCTTACGATTTCCTCCATTCTATTGTTTCTTAAGTAGGCTACGATAAGCGACAACCATAACCGAAGCGTTCTCGTGGCGCATGCGTCCCCATCTTTTCGGTTCCTGTCACTATCAAAAGTCGAAAATATCTATAGGGATGGAGTTAGGAATCCTGAGCGCAATTCTTATTGGAGGGAGAATCCACAGGCCAAACCATATTGGAAGTACAGACTATGCTTTGATTTAATAAAATCCTGTCTGGATATATGACTCAGTTTGGTGTGGGGAACGGTTGAAAGAAAAATAGTTCTTGGTGACTCGGCTCAGCGATTGTGGATTCTTCTAGCTGGCTGAAGCGTGATGGAATGCATCTAGGTAGAGTTGACAGGAGAAAAATAAGAAAGGCTCTGAGTGATTACTGAGGTATCTCTGACTTATGGGCTCGGTTTGGATTTTTGTGCTTAGACAGCGCTCGTTTGGGTGTTATCATACCTACCTACATACGACAGGGAGTCATTTAGAGTACGCCTAAGCATCTTTAAGGAATAGGTTTATGGAGTTGCTACATATATTTTATGTGTGTAGCTTATTGCTTATTGTTCGTCTTCGCTTAACCTAGACTCACTACCTAATATTGTTTAGCTATTTAATCTTTAAACTTTTGAGTAGGAACCCGTCTGTTCTGCTGTAATGATCCATTCTTGTATTGATATATCGGAGAACTTCTTCTATTCCCCCAATGACGGCAGGATCCTTGCGACTATCTTGCGATTCGTTCGTTAACTATGTACTGACTCGTCAATCCGCCGGATCCATCAATTGACCCTTATTTTTTTTTACCCTAGTTAGCTTTTCCGAAATTTTGTGTGTTATATACATGCAGAAAGAAAAGGATGGGAAAGGATAGGGGAGGGAAGAGCGGCCACCAGACTGCTGTGAAATAGAAATCTAAGGCATGGGATAAAGCATATAAAGCAATAGTCTATGGCCAATAATGTTCTGGATAACACCATGTCAAAACCGCTAGACTAGAAGCTCTGCTAGCAGTGCTTTTAGTCTAACTTCCCCGATCTTCACTGGTGCTCCGACAAGGTAATCTCAACGAAGTGAAGTTAATCCAGAGGGAAGTGAGGAATTTTAAAGAGCATTAGATGTATGAAAAAAAGGGACGACGGCAAGAAGCAAAAATGAGCAAATTTTGAATCGTATTCAATTACCGAAGATCTTCAAGAAACCCCACAAGCCAATCCCACTCAAGACGGGGATAGTCAGATTGTCGTCCAAACCAAAGAAATTCATTAGCTCGCTTCCCGCAGCTACAGTACCAGACACCACGCTCATGACTCCCAGAGCCAACAAGCCATTAACGGTGTTGTTAGGTGTGGCTGAGATGCCTTGCGTAGTCCAGCCAAGAAGATTGCTAAGCCCGTTGGGGAGGAGGTTAAGACGGCCAGTGAACATGAACGCGTTCTCCGAGTGAGAAGGCTCCCCAACTAGGGGAACAAAATAACCCCAAAACATAGCCGCCGTGAAAGCACCTACAAGCCAAGCAGCTAAAGTACCAGCTAAGCTCTTCCCTTGGCGAAGGCGAATTGTGTAACGTCCATATAGGCGCCCAAATGTAGATGCAGCAGTATCGCACCAACTGAGAAGGAGAACTCCCATCACTCCCACATCCTTTGGGAAAAAATGAAGCACAATATAGACTCCAAGTAAATACCAAATCACGCCGTTGTAAGTATTCACCTCAGTTTCCCTCATGAGAGCCCCAACGCAAGTGATATAGAGCCGGTTGATTCGTTGAGATCGGTGACGGACGATATCAGTTGCCGCAATGGGGACTAAAGCATAGAGAAGCCAAGGAGTTATCTCCGAAGGCTGTACCCCCCGCCTATATAGATCAAGTGTTAGAAATCCGATCGATGCATGAAGTAGCTTGCGCGGGATTTCATGACGGTGAATGAGGTTGCGGTAATGGTTATGAAGTGGGATGAGCCCAAGAGGCGAAGGCGACCGAGAGAGATCCCGCCAGGATTCCTGCAACTTGCTGTACGGGGAGAGGTTGCCATTTGGGGTTAAGTGCTGATTGGCTAATGGCTCAAATTTTGATACCGAGTTCTTCCTCTTCGTTTTGCCACTCATACGTCGCCGAGTCGGGCCTGCAGGCATGAGAATGGGACTGCGAGACCCTGAGCGGAATCTATGATCGATCTCCACATCAGATTCTGGCTTGTTGTCATCTTCGTTGTCTGCCTCCGAAATTGGCTGGGGAGATGTCATCCGCTGTCTCCGCGAGACAGAACGCGTAACAGGACCAAAATAGCCCTCTTTTGAATTTGACTTCTCCGATGGCGTTGGAGATGGAGAGATGACTCGAGGGGTCGGCGGTACATCGTACTGCGACATCATGACCATGCTCTCGTCGAAAGGTGGCAGGGAATGGGATGGCCGAATGACCCCGGAGAAAGGACGTCGCAAGTGCTCGGTGCTAGCGCGGAAACAAATCAAGGAAAGTAAGTATCCTGGCTCTATCATAGACGGAATAACGGTGATTATTAACAACGAGGAGCGTTGCACTGAACTCCAATAAACCGAGGCAAGGTGGAAATCCGGAGAGAGAATAAATCAAAAGATGATAGGTGCATGTTGAAAGGATCGATTATTCAGGGGATAGATGACGTGGGAAACCCAAGCCACCATAAAAGTGGCATGAAAGTTGAAGACTTGCAGAGAGAAATAATGAACAGATTGCAGATCGGATGAGAGGCTGACAGACATGTAGTGCATTATTATTAAAGTAATCTACCTACCTAAAGAATAAATAAGATGAGACGAGAAAATTTTCGGGCTGCCAAATCATCCGTATCCAGCACGTGATCGGTAACTTATCCTGGCCAGGAGCCTCCTGACCGCCCACCTGACTCTGCCGGACTTTCAAGTTATTAAGTACTACAATATGTATCATATCATATGATCCGCCATTTTCGAGACAACAACTCGTCTCTGTTTCTCACGAGCTGCCATGGCAAGGCCTTCTTCTTCAACATCTTCGAGATCCTGGGAAGCTCTAACTCCCCCCCTTTCGAAATGGATCCTCGGGGCCGTTGCCGCCATGGGTTTCTCCCGCATGACCCCCGTTCAAGCATCCACCATTCCCCTTTTTGCCAGTCACAAAGATGTCGTAGTCGAAGCAGTAACGGGAAGTGGAAAAACGCTGTCCTTTCTAATTCCGGTGGTTGAGAAATTATTGCGGTTGGAAGAACCCATCAGGAGGCACCATATCGGTGCTATAATCATATCTCCAACACGGTAATGAAGCTGTCTTGTTCATGAAATTGATTGAAATCGGTCTAATAATCCCACAGAGAGCTCGCTTCACAGATATACAATGTCCTACTGTCATTGTTAGCCTTTCATAGTCCATCGGCCTCGGTCATCAATCTGTGGGGTGATAATGATGAGAATCCCATTGTACATACGAAATACCCGCCATTAACACTGAAGGTGATTCCGCGGCTCCTCGTTGGTGGCACTAGTTCGCCGTCGGAGGATCTTAGCTCTTTTCTGAAGCAATCCCCCAATGTCCTAGTAGCTACTCCGGGCAGACTTCTAGAGCTACTCTCGTCACCTCATGTCCACTGCCCTCAGTCGTCATTTGAGATGTTGGTCTTGGATGAAGCGGATCGATTGTTGGATCTTGGGTTCAAAGATGATCTCCAAAAGATACTGGCCCGGCTACCAAAGCAAAGACGGACAGGTCTTTTCAGCGCCAGTGTGAGCGAGGCCGTGGATCAGATCATAAGGGTCGGTTTGCGAAATCCTGTGAAGGTCACCGTTAAGGTTCGAAGTGCAACGGGAGCCATGGACCAGCGAACTCCTGCGAGGTTTGAGTTAATCTGTCTTCTTTCTTTGGAATTGCCGCGCTGACGGATTTCTGAGCTTACAAATGACCTACCTCCTCACTCCCCCAACTCACAAACTCCCCGCCGTGAAAAAGATACTCGAATGCGCTAATCCCGCTCCTCAAAGGACTATCCTCTATTTCTCAACCTGTGCTGGAGTTGATTATTTTCAATATGTCGTTCCGTTATTGCTGAAGGACCAATTCGTGATCATACCTCTTCATGGAAGGCACCCCCCGGACGTTCGCCAAAAGAACTTCACCCGTTTCGCTAACTCAATTATGCCTTCTATTTTGCTGACCACGGATGTTGCCGCTCGTGGACTTGATGTTCCATTGGTCGACCTCGTTATTCAAATAGATCCTCCAGCTGACGCCAAAGTCTTCATCCATCGATGCGGCCGCGCCGGGAGGGCTGGTCGGAGAGGTTTAAGTATACTTTTCCTCCATCCAGGCCACGAAGAGGATTACATATCTTTTCTTGAGGTCCGCAGAACGCCAGTCACTCCATACAGCCATGAACAACTCCTTATACCTGATTCTGAGGCATCTAGTACAACGGAAATCATTAGAAAAGCTGTCTGTGTGGACCGTGCCCTGCACGATAAAGCTCAAAAGGCCTTTGTCAGCTGGGTCCGAAGCTATAGCAAGCATCAAGCAAGTAGTATATTTCGTACGACTGACTTGGATTGGGAGGGGCTAGGACATGCATGGGGTCTACTAAAACTACCTAAAATGCCGGAACTGAGGAATTTCAAGGGCGACACAAGTTTAGGGGTTAAAGTTGACTGGGATACATATGCATATAAGGACAAACAAAGGGAGAAACACCGTCAAGAAACACTCAAGGCGACCACAAAACACGATGCTCCTAGCGTCCAACAAAACGCGAGAAAGAGAGCTGCTAGTGAGAGCATTCCATGGTGCCAAAACATAGAGAGGAAAGGTGAACGTGAGAAACGAAGAGAGAAGAAAAAGGCGCGAAAAGATAGGGAGAAGTGGGGGAAACTGACAGAACAAGAAAAGTGTCAACTTCAGGAGACTGAAGAGATGTTACGAATCGTCAGACAACGGGTTCGGCAGCAAAGGGCACCTAAGTGTGCAGATAATGGAACTTCTCCTGAAAGCGAAGGAGAGTTTCAAGGCTTCGACTAGGACTCGATCGATGATGCCTTAAGGGACTCGAATTTATAACACTGTGAATACACTATGTTTTACGGTGACTTGTTCTATAGCGCAGACGTCTGCAAATCGAAGATATGCTGTTTACTTTGATCGATCATTCACGCTATAGAAGACCGTGTATGTATTGATTACCTAGTCTATTGATGTTGCTGACAAATAAGCCAGGTTCATAGTCTTCATTTGATTTTTCCGACCCCGTCATACTCAGTGCCAGCGTTACGGCCGTTCTTCATTGTCAGTTTCATCCAAACAAAGCCTGTAAATTTATTTCATTGAATGATAGAACGACAATGGAAGGAAAACGTGTCAGCCACAAAGCATCATTCCTTTATGTGAACTGCGGTCTCGTTGCTTGTGCCACCTCTCGCTAGAGAGCACGGACGAATCGATGGCATTAAAAAATGTCACCCGAGAGAGGAATTGATGGACAATTGACAGCAACCAGCATGCCTATTGGTATGGAAGGATATCTATTTTTAAAATTAATGATCGAATATGTGCATATATAATAAGTACTCCTTCCCTCCGCAAAGGCAACGTATGTTTTAGTCTCCGTCCATATCACTAAAATACTTTCATACAAATTCTCTTCTATTATTATTACCACTACGCCACCGTTATTTTAATTGACAATTGAATACGACATATCCTAATACAATGTGCTTTTACAGAGAAAACAGATCACCCCGCATCCATGCTATCCGGTACTGTCTTGTGCAGCCCTGTCGGGGCGCAAAATTCTACGCATCGCCAGAGTGGAATCCTAACCCTAATCCCATTGTCGAAACCTGCGCTGTTGTCAAGATCATAAAGGATTCCCCTCCACGGGTACGCCAGCATTCGAAGTTCGCCACAGCTCTAGCTACCCCAGTGGCTGGGGTGAAAAGGCCCAGTTTACAACCCCAGCCCCAGCATCATCCTAATCCCGTTGCTACTGCTGCCGCCTCTACCACGCATGCTACAACTAACGTGCCCGAATTTACTGCCCCTTACGGGCACTACAATAATGCTAGTGGCTACTCAATACCAATCCCCCAACAAACAGACGGCATGATGGGTCTGCACCCATACAACAACTACTACTCTTATTGGCCGGTGCAACAGCAACCGGCGCCAAGGGACTTTGGACAAGCAGAGCAGACAGTTAGCGCCTTCAATGAAACTTTCGTCCCAGAGACTTAGCCAGAGAACCTAAATCCGGTATTATTATTAAAACATAACGAACTATCGGAAGGATTACAGCATCACATACTTGGCTTATGTGTATAGATACAGATATTGCATAGATATGTACATAGTCGCTCTAGAGTTTCTTTCATAGATGGCAGGTCCAACTTGACGGCGAATATATACGGTACCGTACATAACCATACAGAAACATGAATGTTGGACACATAATCATCATATATAAGCATGTATGTGGCATATGCACTGCAATATACATTCATTACTGAATAATCGTTGTGATTTTCCTGAACCAATTTGTTTTTATCTAGTTTAATATAGGGTGGTGTGACCAAACGACTAACACTACTTCGAACCACATCACATGATATTTGATTTCGAAAGTAGTTTAGCGCCAATCATGTGATTACAATGTCGAAAACTTTTCCGGTACCACGATAAAAGGTCAGTAGCGGACCGAAGCCCCATATTCTGGGGCCTGTAGGCCCTCGATTAGGTTCTCTGCTAAGACAGTAAAGGAAGTTAGCTGTTCCCATTAAGAAGATACGGCGGCGCTTAGGTAGCCTGTCCGGCGCCATATTATTTCTTTTTTTGTATGTTATTATATGTAGCGGCAACATTTAAGACTAAGGTGATCCGACACCTACGTACTAAATCGAATAGACAGTATCACCGTATAGTACACTGGTCTACGGATCTTTGGCCTATACTAAGAGAATGAGGGTTAGATAGCCTATGATCATGCATGTTAGCATTCATGCAGAAAGGACCAGCGACGAGAACCTGCCATTAGTAGCAGCGAGACTGGTAGCGACTATATGGGCCTATCGTCCATGTTAGGGTTCACGTACTGGCAGAAGGGGACAAGCAGTGAGAACTGACCATGGTAGCAGGAGCAGCAGTAAGAGTAGCAGTGAGTGGGGATTTACTCAAGTTGTCATGCTGGTAGTATTTAGTAGTGAAGATTCATTTGTAGAGAGAATCTACCACAATCTGTAGTAGTCACATTGGAAAGAGTCACGATAATATGCAAGCTAAGAAGATACGCTCCCTGTGGCGAGAGCTAGCTAGTTGGGGCGAGCGGAGAGTTCTTGACGGTACATGGCATATGGAGAGTTGCGGTTTTTGTTTTTATATAATAGAAAGGGGAATTCATATTATAACTTCCCAGGTTGCATCATACATATAGAAAAAGGATGGGAAGGGTGGGAAAGGCTAGATATATGGTCAAGCAGATTGCTGTCGTTAGGAGCTTGGGGCGTTGATGAACGTGGTGTGTACTGACGATGTACTATAGAGGTTGAATGTGCGGGTGATGACAGCTATCCGGCACCTGGGTGTCTACGCTATCATACGTGGATTTCAGCCTAACCTTTTGCTAACTTAATGAGAAATGCATATGGATAATAATAATAATGGAGAGAAGTAATGAATATAAAAAAAGAACGACACGGCAATGCTTCCCCAAGTCTAGTCAACCTCTCCGCGAACGGGGAGGGATCGAGTACAATTCGCCGGGTCTATTGTTGGTGCTATGTTGGATTTCCATTATTGGCTCTAACCATAGAGTTCCCGGCGTTACGACTATTGGTAACAAGACGGGGCTTCCCCAAGCCCAGTCAACCTCTCTGTTAACAGGGAGAGAGGGCTCAGGTACAATTCAGAAATGGCAGGGAAAAGAAAAGCAAAAGTCGGGGAAGAGAAGGGAAATACATGGCGGGGCCTCTCCAAGCCCAGTCAACCTCTCCGCGAACGGGGAGGGAGGGCTCGGATACAAATCAGACATGTAGGGGAAAAAAAGAAAACTTAAAGAAATACCAATAGTAGTAACACCAGGAACGGAATGATTGGAGCCAATAATGGAAATCCAACACAACACCAACAATATGAATACAAAGAACAAAACACACAAGGACAGGATGAACGAACCGCCGATCACGTTCGTGCATAATAATCGTCCGTGAACTCTTCGATATCACGGCAATAGGCAGCGTATTCCTTCCCTAAATCTTGTAGGTCCCAAATACTGTTCAACAATGCCACCGCTTTGGGATCGATCCCTAAGCTGTCAATATAGGAGCAATGTTCAGGCCAAGACATTGTGCTAAAATCACCGGTCGGACAGCTATTATACAGCCAGAGCGCATCGCGACCAGGCTCATCATCTCCAAATAAGGCTTTAAGCTCTTCTTGATCTGGGGGTGTCGCTGAACTAGACGGAGTGATCGAGGGACTAGAGTAACACTCCGAGGCACAAAAACCACTAGCTTGCGAGAGGACTTTGGCAGAATATTTGAAATCGGGGACAAGTGAGGATTTATCAGCTCGGAGCTCATCAGCCCTAGAGTCAAGGACGGAAACGGGGGGGAAGATTTGCTCTGGGACAGAAACCTTTGGTTCCTCAACACACGTAGCCCGACGTTTGCCCTTAGCAACATCGCTCATCTCAGGGCCGATATGCGCGGTCTCGGTCTCAAGGGTGGCGGGGAGGGATGGTTGCACTGGGGCGGTGTCCTGAGGATACAATGTCAACTCATCTTCTGGTTCCTCAACACATGTACCCCGACATTGGCCCTTAGCAACATCGCTCGTTTCAGGCTCGAGATGTGGGGCCCTAGTATTGAGTGCAGAGGCGGGGTGTGAAGGTTGCGCTGGAGCAAAGGCAGATGAGGAGAATCCGTCCTGGGGACGCGGTATCGCCTTGTCTCTCGGTTCCTCAATAGATGCAGTCGGGTATTTGCCTTTGGCAACGTCGCTCATTTCGGGTTCGGCATGCGCGGCTTCCTTTGGAATCAACTCGGATTCGCTATCCGACGAAAATGCATCATAATCGAGCGTAAAGGTGCCGCTAAGGTTAGGCCTAAATGGGCGTGGTTCTGGAGGTGGTTCTGGAAGATCATCTACGCGAACAGGAGGGTGAGCTGCTGGAATGGATGGTCCGGATAGGGTGTTGTCCTGCGGAGCGAAGCGACTTTTGACACCAACGAAGTGACTACCACTATATGGTTCGGTTGCACGTGTACGAAGTTTCGAGGGGGCGTCAATAGGGCTAGCATCAAATCGAACACGCTTGACTGGCCGGGGAGTTTTCAAGATACCACGCACAAGTGGCTCGGTTTTTGCTGGGACCTTTGGTGACGGGGTGGAAGGCTCTTCATCTGACTTGGAGCTGTCATCCTCGGAGCTAAAAGTGAAATATCGGTAATCTAGTCCATAGCTGACGCCAGGAGGGTTGGGAATGACGTCCGGAGATGGGGGCCTTTTCTTGTGTTTATGTTTCTTAGGGGTTGATGGATTTGCTCCATTTGAGTCATCAGTTTTTCTAGGCAAGGTTCCTGTCTGCTCCGGTGGCTTCTCTTGCGTTTGGGTTCCCTTTGACTTAGGTTTAACCTTAGGACTTTTAGGGGTGTCCCGAAGCAAAGTATTCCTATTAATCGGCGTCGGGAAAAGGGAAAATGATAGGTCCTGAGGGCTCAATGTCTTCGCTTTTTCAGGTGTAACGGGCGGGCCGTGTGTAGCTGCCGGTGGAGAGCCCGTAGCATGATCCATTGCGCCGTCGGGAGAAAGGCCCGAGATTGGAGCTGGCTCTGGGCGATCGATTTGTGCAATCGGCGAGGGGCCTGTCTCAGGTTAGCTTCGTCTGGCGGAATGATTTTCTGAATGTCATCTGAACTTACCAAAACGCGGCCGTCCCAAAGTCGGAAACAGGCTTGAAAAAGAAAAGGGTACTGCACTGAGAATACTGCGGATCCCCCAACCACTCCGAGGCGTCTCCGGGGCGGACGTAGGCTGTTCATTGGAATCACCGATTGGTCTCTGTTCACCGCCATTAGTTGTGCCAGCCTCATTCCTCAACCTTGCGTCTGCCTCTGCTTGGGCAACAAGTTCTGGGAGACGAAAGAGAGTTGAATGGATGCGGCCCTGGCTTTCCGCAAGCCGACGGCGTCTTCTCTCGGAATAAGGAATCCCTCTATTGGGGATTCTTCTAGGATATGGGGTACTACCCGGCGAGTCAACAATACGGTGTTTCTTGGGCGGAGTCGAGGTATCGGAATCGTTCAGTTCCTCAGCAGTCCGCTTCTTGGATGCTACTTCACTCGTTAGCGGGTCGTTGTTCGAGACCTTAGGCTGGTCCATGTCAGGCCCAAAGGAGTGACCGTTAGGGCATTGAAGAATGGCAGCACAACAGGGACAACGAGGAGATTGTCCATGGTGTCTTGGAAAAGGCAGGTGAAAGATTGGCGGGTTGGAACCGAGTCGACTGCTCCTGGGAGTGACGTCGTCCTGTCTAGGTATTGGTAGTCTTGAACCATAATGGCCTTCCTCGGGAGATGATAGCCCTGCGTGGCGCTCGGCCTGTAATGGAAGATCCAAAGAATTGGCACCGACATTAAAGGGAGAAGAATATGAAAAAACATTGGAGTCAAGTGGAGGACCAGAATGGATCTCGCTCAGACCCTCTCTGTGAGATGATGGCCCTGCGTGACTTTCGGCCTCTGATGAAGAATCCAGAGAGGAATTGGCACCGATAGTCAAGGGAGAAGATAATGAAAAAACATCAGAGTCAAGTGGAGAACCAGAATGGATCCCACTAGAAGCACGATTGGGCGGATTCTGCTCCACTTCCTCAGCGATAGGAGACATGATGTTCACGGGCTGAGGAGCCAAACGCGAGCGGCGGCGAGGCAATGGGTATGACTGCCGATATTGGCCTTCATGTGACTGGCGCTCAAAATCAAACGTTGGTTGAAGAGCGCCTTGGGTCACTTGAGCCCGGGCTTGAGGGCTCTGGAAGAGGTCCTCGGCATCAGGAAGGTATCCGAGGTCAGCAGGGCTAACAGCGGTGACGTTTTCGGAAAGACCAAGGGTACTTTGAGAGGAATCCGAGGCCTGAACTGTGATAGGGTGATTTACTACAGTCTCGCCCCGGCGGAAAGCTGAAGGAGAATCCGCTTCGTCGGAAACTCCGGGGAATGAAGAATCAACAGCATTGAGCTCAGATTCATGCAAAACAGTGGCTATACCAGGTGCATTGATAGATGAGAGACCTATTGGCTGTAGAGTTTCTTGTAGGGCAAAACCGGTTGAATCATCTTGGTTGCTGGAAGAAACTGGAGAATTTGGGAAAACCTCGTGGGCCGGTAGAATATCATCCTGGTCACTTATTTCCGATGCCGAAGGAATGGCGGATAGCGAATGATCCTCCGTGGTATCCTGGAGATTCGAGGAGAAAGGGATTGAAGGCTCACATTGGGTGTTCTCGATTGACACCTGGTCGGCAAATGCTGAAGCAGCAGGCTCACCTTGGGCTTGATCCGAGCCAACAGGGCCGGACTCCTCATTTGAAGGCGATGGTCTCTTAGCAACGGCTCTCTTGCTAAGTTTCTTTCTGCCACACACCCCGGCTTTCTTAACTGTCGATGAGTCTGCCAGGGTTTTCTTCCGACGCGGCGCCCGGTGGGTCTCGAGAGACACGGAACTGCCCGGAGATAGCGGCTGCGAGCGGGTCCGCATGATTCTATCTGAGACCTGAATGAAACCAAAGGCAGAATATTAGCTCTAAGAGCTTAGCGGAACTTGTGAAGATTCAGATGTCGGATTCCGTAACGATATTACCGCCAAAGACGGGTGGGAGAGATTATCTTTCGAATCAAAATCGACCAAAGACGTTTAAGATAATCAAACGTTGAACAGAAGCGGGAAGCCCCAAGCAATGAGAGCACGGGGTTGGAGTCTTCTTAGGACTGATACTTTCAAGCAAAGCACAATACGAGAGTAATGACAATGGATGACAACTGGACGCTGAGCCCCGGGATGAGAAAGATAAACACAAAGGCACAAGAGATTCACAAGAGCCAATTGAAGACATATAAGACAAGGAGCTTGTACAAAGTTAAGACAAGAGATATTGAATTGAAAGTTGGTGAGATGGAGAGGTGGTTGGGTGGATGAAAGAAAAGAAAAGCGAGGGCGCGAAGAAAGATGTAAACATAGACTAATCAAGGACGGGGGAGGGATAGGGAAGGAAAGAGTGAACGTGAGAAGAATTTTTCAGTCAGTACCTTCCTTTGTTTGTTGAATGATTGTGATGGTCGTTCTGGTCGTTCTGGTCGTTCTCTCGGGCACACCCGTGGTTTGTAGGGAATATCTCCGTGTAACCATCAAACAAAGAAAATAGGGTCATGACAAGAAAACTAGAGCCGGTCAAGGGATGCTTGGTGCATGATTTATATGAGAGCGTGTGGACTCGATCGGGTTGAGATGAAGTCGAATCTGACTGAGGAAGTGGCAAGGTTGGCGGCAGAACGAACCTGGTTCTCCACTCCAAAGGGCGGTCAGGCTGCCACGTTTTAGCTTTGGGTATGAACCAACGATCGATGCCCGGGTACTTCTATGATTACCAGAGCCAACGTATATTTGGATGTACAGTACAACATCATCGTTGGTAGATGTATATATAGCTTTGATGTCCACACTTGACCCTACCTTTGGGACAGCTTAACCCGGGCAATGAATTAGTATTTTAATATTATTATTCATACTAATTATTAGACGTTCCAATAGAATATATATCATATGTCACATGTCATATGTAATGCACATGTACATGTACATGTACCGATGTAGGTACTGCCAACGTGATGGATGGTAATATATATCAACGGAATCAGCCATCTCTTTGCCGTTAGATCAGGGTGTCCTTCTCTTCCTGGAAAAGATGGCACCATCTTGTAACAATATATTGAAGTTCCGTACCTATCTTAAGTTACTGTGGTATATATAAAATCCACTCCGCGGTGGTTATATAATATTCTGCCGTCCGGTTTGATCAGATAACCTAGTCTGCTCTGCAGTGGCACTGACCGTTTGGTAGGTTTGTAGCAGACCCACCCTCTATTTCTGTTCTATTGTTTGCCGGAAGTTGCGATTGACCTGTAATCCTCCCGGGTCAAAACTCGGACCACCCCATCAACCATAATCAAACATAACAGCTAATTGTTAACGCGTTTTCTCCTCTACTATGTCCATACAATACTAGCCCGCTCATCGTGTAATTTGATAACAACTATCGTTTTCTTATTATAATACTTAGCATAACCTTAGGTGCTCCAGGTGCAAAACCTTCCCCGATGCCGACTGCTTTATAAAGCTCAAGTCTGGGAAAAAAGACGGTAGTTGTGCAGTCAGCACGATGAACGTAAAGAGGTAGTTTTGGATGATTGGTATATATTCAAGAAAGAGCTCCCGGCATGGAACAATACTACATTTAGTGCCTTTAAAGAATCCCCCACTCTTAGAACCTGATGCTCACTGGAATACAGGAACAGACTAATTCCCTCAATTTGAAACCTGTTTTTAGCATGGACATACTACTACTCGCATTCGGTTCCGAACTGCCAACAAGGGAAGATGCTAGCAGTGACCGGTCACCGTTAAATAACGCGATAAAAACCCTTGCCCAACAAATTAAAAGACAGGAGGATTCAGATTCCGGCATCGAAGGGCCGGGGGGGGATACAATGAGTGTTACTTATTACTGAAGAAAATCATCCATGCTCAAAAGCTAAGGGAGAGCGGGAGGCTCTACGAATGTATCGGTTTTCATGTAAAATCAGCCTAACGTTCAGACCATTATTTACCAACCATACCTTGACTATCAGTTTGTGGCTATGTACCGTCCCCCATATAAGAATTATGAGCTTTTTGAGTTATTCTACAGCCGCTAGAATGCTCCGCAACCTGAAGACTGCGAAGCCGCTATGGTGGGATGTTGTATCCGCAGATTAAGTATACTACTAATGGCGCCTTGCAAATTCACGATCCTGGCGACCGGACCCCAATTCTTTCCTATCTGCACAGAAGCTACTGTCAAAAGACTCGAGAATTACCTTATCTATATATATATACCGCTGCTAATGTGCGTGGGTTGGCGTTTTACATCTCCCGTTTGACTGAGGAATTGGTTTTGCATGCAAAGGAGTTAGCTATAGACGCCACTTTTGGCAGGAACGGTATGGGAATGGACTTGTATGCTGTCCTCGCAGAAGTTGATGGTACTGGTGTGCCATTAGCTTACTGTTTCATGCAAATTTTTGGTGATAACCCGCAACAATGTATCACCAGTGACTCAGGATGCAGGAAATATTCTGGAATCAGTGGCGGCGGGCCTGAGTTGAGTTCCTCACAGAGCACGATAGTGGGGAAGGTCAAAGAGGATGTGAGGCAGTGGCTATGGAGGGAGATTGTCGACCAGCTCTAACTTGCGGATAGATAAATTAATAAGGTGACAGAATTTAGAAATGTACAATAAGCGGTGTAATAATACCGTGGTGAACTGGCATTCCACCTCGGAAGTTGGTCATAGATGCCTATCTGATTTTGCGGCGCTACAAGCCAGAGGCGCTAGATAACAGCGGCAAAGCAATTAAAGAGACATTTAGAAAGAAGGCAGCGCGGTTTCTGATCTCGTTCCGAGTTCTCCAACCACGCGTCTACTCCTTGTGTGGCTACCTAGCCAACAAAAGTCTTATCCCTGCCATATTGGCAGGGAGTCTTCGCATCGAAATGCCTATGGTAGGCCACAAAGTCGTCGTGCCCTGAGCGGACGGCGTATAGCTTTCCTAGCGCAAAGCGACTAAGCTTGGGCTCTGGCAGCCTTGTGTCGTTTGGATATGTCTGGGTTAGGTTTTCTTTGACGCAGCGTTTAGATCACGCAAGGGTAGCGGCGGCAGCAGTGGCTGGGTCTGCGTCGTTTCCCGGAATCCTACGTGTCTCGGCACCAGGCAAACGCTGAGCAAATGCGGCGAACGTTGACTGGCTGGAAGTTGTTTGTAGAGGATCACGGATTCACGGGTCAATCTTTGCCGCTTGCGGTTACGGGATCACGGGTCCCGGAAACAAAAGGTGCCGTGACACGCAGGGATTCCGGGAATGATCAGCAAAGAATACCCGTAGGCATCTTCTAGGTAGGGGACATTCATTTTTGATTAGTAATCAGTATCATACACAGTAATTACATGGAATGGTAATAATACAACTAGGATATTTTACGCTAGCGTGACCACTATACCACGAGTTGTTGTGAGCAAATGTATAACAACAAGGTAGACCCGGTAACGAGTAATTATAATAAAATCCCCAAAGGCATCTAAAGGGTAAGTTATTGGAAGGACGAAAATTGTGGCCAAGTGACGTTGCGGGGAATGCCGGGAGAGACAACAATGCAAAGAATGTATTAAGGGCAGAAGATGTGACTCT
>JAHQZX020002821.1:0-42042 GCA_019804575.2 Pseudotulostoma volvatum | reverse complement strand
TAAACAGCCAGACGCAACACTTTCAAGTTAAAGAAGCAGCACGAGAATATTGGTGCAGGAAAATTCTGTTATTATCAGGAGAAATGAGCAACGCGTAGCGAAAGCCTGGGGAAAGGGTGGAAATTGTCGGAGTGCGCGTAGAAATGTAAACAAGGCGACGCGAAAGGCTATTTTGGGTAGGGCGTGACTTCCATTAAGCGCATTTTGCGACACTAACGCAAGCACCTTACCGGTTACGGTAAGGCTTCCGGCAACCATCGTTTGGTTCTTCGGTGCCGCCAATGATGTCATGTGATTCTTGGGGCTCAACCACAGGCGTATGCAGGTAGCAATCTTTCTCGGCAACTCGACCATATTGAGCTAGGATAAGGAATGATCTCTTGGTGCAAGCTCGATTTATGACACTTTCAGCCGCATTTGTCACTTTCAGCTGTGCTGATATGCAGTGGCACGATCTGCACCGTCACTTCTCTGGGTGGAAGGAGTTTAAAGATGCTATGGATACGGCTAAGTTTATATGGAAGAGTGTACAGGAAAATCCCCATATCGCCGCCAAATATCTCGACCTGAAATTGAAAGCCTTTTGCGGGAATGTCCTTAGGCCATGGCTGGGGTATGGCGATTACTGGTTTCAATATGAATGGCAGGTTCGTGGACGTTGGTGGTTTGAACATTATTATCTGTGGTGATTTCTTTCAGCTCCCACCTATAGGTTCGGAGGCACTCTACCGTGAGGTTCCCTCCACTTATTCCAAGGTTGAAGCTGTCGCTGGTCGTATTCTATATGATCAATTGCACCATTCAGCTACAATAGCAGATGAGGCAATTATTGGAAGACGCTTCTGCTACGGCTTTCAGAGCAGCTCTAGCTGAACTGCGAGAGCGTGGGACTATCTCCACTGACAGCTGGAATGCCTTGAGTAACCGTGTCGCTAACGATCTCTCACCTGAAGAGATTACCTCTTTTGATACGGCTATCCGCATTTACTTCAAGAAAGAGCGAGTGACTAGGTACAGCTATCGGTGTTTGGCCGAGCTTGACCCCCTCATCTCGAGGATCTCTGCTAATTATCGTATGTAGCTGTCTCGCGAGTGAGGACACTAAGAGGGCTGATGTTTGAATCCGCGTTTGATTTGTCGAGGTTTAAAGAGCCAAAAGGCATAACACCTAGAGATAGGGATATATGCATTAGAAGTGGACAGTTGATTTGATATTAGCTGTTTATGGGTCTTCCGCTATTGACGGCTATAAGCTAAAACACGGCAGGTGCCCCTTTCGAAAATTATTTTACGTTGCAAATAAGGCGGAATAAAGCTCTCTGGCTTTAAATCGTAGAGACCAGCAAGCTGGTGTTTTTGGCGCAACACGTGTCGGCCAACTCATTTTTACACCGTAAAGTAAAATTTACCAAGGAAAAATGAATGTCCCGAAGCCGTTCTTGAGTGTCATATGATTCAAGGCTCTCATAACGTATTGTATGTATCATAGTAATAATGATAGTATCTGGTAATAACATATCCTAAGAAATAAAGCGCAAGATGCAATTTATTCCGATTGTATCCCAAGCAACCTCCGATGTGTATACTAGTACATCCCCTATGAGTGCAACGAGCTTAACGAAGAGACAATGAAGGAAAAAAATGCGAAGAGAAAGGAGACGGACAAGAAATCATCAATTGACGAGAGAACGGATTGCGATATATCAAAAACGAAACAGAAGTTAAGTGGGAAAGAGAGAAGCAGGAGGGAAAAGGAAATCTATCAAAGAGTGGGTATCACGGCGAATAATAGAGTGCATGGATCTGCCCAGCGATATGAGATATGCCTCCCAACATTGGAAAAGAGAAAGATAACGAAGAAAAGCCCGGCTAGGCCAATGCATCAATAACAGCTAAGAAGACATGGAAGAGAAAGTTAGGTGGAGGGCGATCAGAGGGCGCGCCGCCGTTTCGATTGTTCGTTGACTAAGGATAGGATAGGAAGGGTTGTTCGAAAAGGAAAAGAATGTAGAAAAGCAGTCATCTCAGTCATTAGTACAATCGCCATTGATGTCAAAGTCACCGATTCGATCCTCCCCACCGGAGCGTTCGCCAGCAATTCTCATATTGCGCAGGGCGGCGGCCCTTCTAGTGACAACATCTTCTCTTCGCACCACGTTCCGTAACGCTTCACTGGCTTGAATGAGACCGTCGATGCTGATAGCATGGTCCGTCATCCGGTGATTGATGTAGGTATACACCGCCGCGGGGTTGGGGCATGCTGTAAGCAACTGCTGTTCGTTGAGCTTCAGTAGTGCAAGCGCGACCTGAAAGAGGAACGTGCCGCCACCACCGTTGCTCGTGGCCGCTTCCTCAGCCGTGATAGGTGACGGCGAAGGTGATGAGATTGGAGAGTTGGCATCATGTTTAACGGGATTGATCACATTAGAACCTCCAGCTGCCCCGTTGCTCGTCACATTGAGGCAGAGCACAACATCCCAAACGCGATACAAGGCTTCGGCGGACAGACAGTCGGTAAAGATGGACAGGAACCACTGGAAAGTTAAGGCTTCGATCTCAATTCCTAGATCGTCGAGATGAGCGGAGAGCCTGGGAAGGACCTCGGTAATGTACCGCCGCAACACTTGTTGGTCTGCCCGAGACCCAAGAAGCCCATGGTCGTAGTAATGCTGCGGCAGGATATTCTCAATCATCGAGGCGAGAATCCAGAACGCATCCTCTGCAGTAGGCATGATCAATAGCAAAGATGCAGCAATAAGGTTCATCCCTTGGCAGTACCCGACCCCTGGATTTCGGCGGGAGTACGCAAGGAGAACCTCTTTCAACTTCGCAACCCCGGGGCCCTTACGAAAGAACACATTGTCTGTCAAGGTTCGATGAATATCCATCTCAATCTGGGCGACCACAGACGGATCGGACGCCTCGGTTCCAACACCCTGGACGAGGTCGTCATAGTATCCGGGTATTCGCATGGCTGATGCACCACTGCACTCCGCCCAGATCTTGGCCCGGTGAGCGACTGGTATTCCCCCAAGAACTAGAGATCTGAATTCACGCCATTTCGCACGGCCAACTTTGCCCTTATTCCCTAGTCCAGCGATCCCAACCACTTCGCCGTCTGCGAGGGAAGCCTCCGGCATTGCTAGGGATAGGTTGGCACGTTCCGGCGCTGCCGCAGCAGCAGCTTCCCCTTCCCGGCGACGCTCTGCTCGCACCTTTCGGAGAAATTCATTCCATTTCTTGGTTCGTTCTCGCTGTAACGAATCGTGCAGTTCGGTAAGTTGTTCCAGGAGTAGCCTGACCGGTTCCGCTTCATTATTCCCCGAAGCCTTGGTAGCGGCTGTAGTCGATAGCTTGCTAGAGGATGCCCCCGCGAACTCCGGGTGGTCGGCAACAACACTGGACATCAATGGCGAGGGGAGTGGACTTGAGTTGACGGATAACGAGCCTCCTTTGTCGATAGCAATGGAAGAGCTTCGCAATTTATGTTCATCCGCAGTCGTAAGCGGCACAATTGGGGCTGCAGACGGGGTATGAGAAAGCAGCTCGGTTGGTTTGGTCGCAATTTTCAAGTAATCCTGCCAGCGTCTAACTGCAGGAACGCCTTCAGCATCCTCGACTGAAGCAGGTGTTGACGACCGTGTAGGTGCAATAGCTGCCCCTAATAGTCGCTGTTGGTTTTCATTGGCGCCACCATCTTTATTACCATCATCATTTTCATTCCCTGGGGATGACCCACCTTGTAAACGGCTGATTATTTCGGCCGTCTTCAGAAGGTTTGTATCGTTTGTCGACGTGCTGGGTGCCCTTTGCCTTCGTTTGCGGCGTTGATCGTAGATGAATCCGAACCGGTCCGTCAAAAGTTCCCCTGGCTGGTAATTGTTGTAGATGTACGTTAGCGTTGGGGGCCGAGATTCCATTGGTAGAATAGCATCCATTTCCACTGGACCCAGATTAGTTGGATTCTCATTAACATTTCGATTCTCATTAACAGCCGGTGCGACGTTCGTACTGGTCACCCTTCGGCTCGGCAGAGGATTCCCACACCCAGACACAGCCGATGATTTGCCCGATAGAGTCGAGACACCAGTGTGACTATTAATCCGTTTCAATGCAGCCATCGCCGAGAGGTTCCCTTTCGGTGTAGAAATCACTGGGGTTGATGGATTCCGGTTGCTCTTGCGATCCTGCATTCGTGATGATGTCCCATTTGAGCCGCCATTTGTGACGCCCAGATCCCTCATTGCGTGGGGATTTCCCGCAAAGAGCTTGACTGTCCACGAGGTGAGGGATCGAGAGGACTTGCGGGAATAAATACTAACATTGTCCCCACTGGCGGTGTCCGAAAGCGGCTTCCTTCCCATTAGGTGAGGTACCCCAGATTCTAACTGCGGTCCCGGAGGCTGAAACAGGCGTTCATTGAGTATTCTTCGGCGGGTCAGAGAGGGACCCGGGTTTCGGAGACATTCCCCCGATTCGTCAGCTTCTGCATCGCTGATCAAGCTGTTTGTCCGGCTGGTCTTGCGACTCCCTGATGCGCTGCCAAAGACGTACTCCTGCCACGTGCGCACAGATCCTTGTCTGGTTCTCTTGGAGACTGAATCGGTGCTCGAAGCGCCAGATCGGGTATCACTATCGCCCCGTTGCGGGCGGATGGTCGCGTAGTGGTCGGTCTGCTCTAATTGGTCACCTACCTGCTCACCCACACCATCGACCATAGCCTGGGTCATCAGCCCATCGATACCTGGCGACGATTGCTCGTTCGCATCCTCCGCTGAGATCTCGGTAGGATGCTCCAGTGCATACAGTCGATGCTCAATGTCCCGACTCGAGACGGCCACTTCCCTTAACATTCGTTTCAGCTCCCTCTCGCGAGCATCGGCGCGGAGACGCAACTTAGAGATCTCCGCGTCCCGCATGGCCAGATCGCGCGCGAATTGACGGACTAGTTTGATAGCGCCTGTCCGCTCGAGGAGGCGTTCGATGTGGGTGTCATCAGCCAGATGTAAGGCACCGGGAATATCCACGCTTGAGACGGAGTCATCAAATAGGGCGGGGCGGCCAAAATGAGGCGGCGGGGAGGTGGTGAGATTCTCCAAAGCGACCTTGCGACCGCAGGCAGCTTCCAGTGCATTATTGCCGTTATGACCTTTGAGTAATGCACGACCCAGGACATAATTCCAGGTAGACTGATCGCGGACCCCCTCTGGGGAGCTATCTGGGGAAAGCGATGGAAATGATGTGAGATCAGTCGCAACGTATGAAGAGGCCGAGTATCGTTTGTGAATCTTGGACCGAACCAGCCTTGCCTTCTGGCTCCTCCGGGAAGAGGAAGAATTCTGGGAGGGGGAACGGCGCTGCCCCTGAGCGATTCGTTCGGTCTCCGCCATAGCTGGTGAAGCGGCGGCGGGCAACGGGCAGGGAAAGGTTTCTGCGCTTCATGAAGGATAGGCGAGAGTGGCAGGAACAACTGTCGTAAATAATGGCATCCCAGCTCAGAAAGATGAAGCCCCAGAGAAGTTCTAGTGAAACCGAAGGCGCGCTCTCTGTGTCACCGAGCCGATTCTTGCTCTCCCCGTCGCAAACAGAGTGAGCACGGGGGGTCCGGAAGGGTGAAAAGACCGGAATGGAAAGGGGCGAGGAGGCGTATCGAACAGTTGAACCCGAAGACCAAGAGATAAGGAGGACGACAATACCATTGATCGACTTGAGGGGGAGGACAGTGAGACGGTGGGCACTTTCTATCTATGTCATCATATAGAAATAATAATGATATACAGTAACCTAACATACAATAATGACATGTACACACAGTAAGTAGTACAGTACTGACTACTGAACTGACTACTGAACTGACTACTGACTATAGTGATCGTCACGGGGTGTGCACGGGATGACGTGACCCCGCGTTGGAACTTGCATTCTGCATTCTGCCACTCTCCGGGCGCTGTGGCGTACATGATCCTTTCTCAGCTCAACCACTACTAGTATGAGAGTAGTGGATTTTCAATGATTTCATGACAGATAGGTAGACATAACTCTCAACATGATTGGGCTTGCAATGGAATTCTGGATAATGAATGAGGGAGAACTCAACCGCAACTTCGCATCAAACCGGGTGATGACTCGTGAATATTCTAGCCGCTTTACGCAAGCAAAGCAAAAATAGCATTTAAGCCAAGCTAAATTCCTGATCGTCCCGAGAATCCCGCTAGAATATCCACTGTAGTTGGGTATGCAGCGTCCCAGCAAGAGTCTCGGAGTCTAGATGTGGAGGAAGAGGTACTATAACACCGCAAGATGCCATCAGGACAGGACTAGTACGAAAGCGGGATTGGGAGGTCGATGACCCTATCGATTCAAATACGAAGCGTCAAATTTTGTCCTAAATGGATTATATTTGCAACGATTTATACGCTTCCACATCTTCTCACACTCTCTGGATCCGATGATAGCGATGTGGCCGCACTTACACCTTCAATAAAGACGATTTAGATGACTTGGATGAATTCCCAGATGAGACTGATCTGAATAGCGATTCGGTGCATATAAGGACAGCTAGATTGTAATAGTCTCTGGACACAGGGACGCGATGTGTGGGAGCGTATGGCATGGGGTCCGGCTCAAGAGCCACCTATTTTATAGGTATGTAAGTATATACCACTAGAAAAGACGGCCGGCTGGATAGCCTTCGTCACGAAGTCCGAACACTCCCCTGATCAAAGAGTTATTTAAGAGGCAAGAAGCTTACAATTCGACGAAAGTGACAACTCTGACTGAGTGGTACCTGGAGGAATCTCCCAGATCCAAACAGGAACTCTGCCCCGTATTTTCATGATGTCATATATAGTAACTAGAATACTAACAAGTATTTTGAAGGGTCGGATAACCGTCGAGCCGCTGCGCGGCTGTTACGCGATCCAGGCCTCTCATTCGATCTGGCGAATCCTCATGATACACCTGATCTTCTACCAATTATTAGGTCGGTTGAAGATGCTGATGAAATACCAAGTGCCGTCTCGGTGCAGGAATCCCAGAGACCTACGTAATATCCGTCCTCTACATCAAACTACTAGCACCAAAGAATTCATACGGTTCAGATTCAGTGCCAACTCGGGTTCTAAGACTTTATGCCTCAGCTGAAGATCTACAAAGCTCAAGTTCAGCCCCAACACGGGGAAAGGGAAGGCGAAGGAGGAAATTAACACAGACCGTGGTTCGAATTGAAGATAACGCACGTGAAGCTCGACGTCAAGCAGCGTGTTTGTAAATCGAATAACTTCAGCTAGAGGCAGAGGAGAAGAGACTTTCACAGGAAAGGGCAATGCTACGAAAACAGGTACAGGAGTATGATGATTGGCTTGATTAAAATGATGTTTATTTAAAGTTCTAGATGTGTTTTATCAACCCTAAGGTAGCTTACTAGTCTTGTCTTAATAAATGGTTAGATAAAACAATGAATGAGATTTGGTGGGATCCTATGAACGCATAGTAGGAACGAACGACGATATGAATATTGGAAATAGCACTGGTCACTATTACCTGCAACAGTAGTATTTCATCTAGAGCCAAAGAGACATACCCCCCAATGATTCCCAAGAGAAGTCAGCCTCACCTTGAAGGTTCCCCAAATTATAGGTTTACTATGGGCTAGTGCCATTCGCCATATCCATATCCTATTGCAGCGGCTGGTACCGACTATCATAGACAATCAGAACTATTAAAAATATTCAAAAGCCGAAAAACTGGAGCTATAATAAGACATTACAAACTTAAGTCCTGCACCCACAAGCTACATAATATAAGCGTAGAAACGTGAAACTTAACAGCTTCATACATATGTTATATTTTAGTTCTAAAGTTATATCGATTTTAATGCCTACCTCACTTATAAATTAGCGTTGCACCTTAAATGCTGAAATACACTCTTTATAAAAACTCAATTGATATTATTAAAATCGACGTCAATTAATGTGCCACTATTTTATTTTATTTTTTCGAAAAGCAGCGCGTATTGCCATTGGATCAATTGTTTATATATATACTCGAAATAGTTTTACCTTCTATTACCTCATTGTCCAAAAGGAATATTTATGGATTCACTACATTAATTTAAGTTCGTAAGGGGCGACGTAGATTTCCACAGCAGGTAGTAGGCGCTGAAAGAAATGCCTATTAATACTCAAAGCCCTGGACCCAACGGATAATCAACAAGGAGACCTGATTTCTAGAGAAGGTAATGAAAAGATTCCTACAAAGGACTTGGGTTGCCGCCAGGCCGGATAGCTGCCAAGCGTTTCTATCAAAACCGGCAAATATTTAATACTACCCTGGTATGGGAAAGCAGTGAGCTATTGGCTCTATCTTTGCGCTTACAGGTAGGGTTATTCTACGTTCGGTGCCGGCCAAGTGCTTTTTATGGAAACAATCATAAGAAATATGCTGAGGATTAGGTATATATGGGATAAAGGAAAGGTAGGAGCAGTGACTCCATCAATGATCATAATATAGGCACCCGAATGGTGTTTGGCAGAAGATATAAGCTCCGGTTAATGATAAAATTTATAAATAACAATGCATACCAAAATAATCGTCCCGTTAGTTTGCACAGTAAAGTTACTAGGAGATTGGTTCGAGCTGGTCTTGGATAAATATTTCCTAGAGCTAGTGTCCAATAGCCAGACTACGAATTTATAACAGCATAGGGCAGTTCGATTTGGTATGTTAGGAGCTCATCATTCCACCCAAGCATCTAGGCTAGCCTTTAAAACCCGTAATAGGTGGTCTTCTGACTATGGACGGAAATTCATTCGTAGGTGAAAGGGGATGGAGACAGAAAGCAAGCTGAATTGATAGCTTATATCGCCTCCCGGCGTTCGAATTCTGCTGAAGGATTTCAAAAAAAAAGTCTGCGGCGTTATGGTACGCGTTAGACATTAAAGACCGTATTGCTTCCTTAATACGGAAGCACTGTCTGGTTACATTTACAGAAGGCACACATCTTGCTAGTAAGTTTAAGATTTTTTTCTTTTCTTACTCATTTTCTGTACATAGCAAGTTGATACTAAGCGTATATAGGCCCAAAAAGAACTTAACTTTGAGGTTGACAAAGACCCAGAGGAAAAATGGATTCGTGCCATCCAGTGGCTTGATCCAGATATGTACCCATTTGCTGCACATACACCCAGGCAAAGGCCTTATGAATGCCCAATACATACAGATGAACCTATCCTTTAAGATTGTCCAGGGAAAGATAACCCTCTTTTCTATATCAGGCTGGAATGCTGATATCGAAAGTAAGTCTCTTGCATTTTCTTAGTTGATATTGGTATAGAAGCTAATGATGAATTAGGGATTGATACTTACTGTTATTGTCTCTTAAGTTCGGATTCTAGAAAAGTATACGCTCATATGTTTCAGTGGATTTTTGATATTCTTGGGGAAACCGCGAGGTCTAGGGTTCATTGGCCATATATGGATCGTGGCGAGACTGGAATTCGCCGTAACCCTCGACATGTGTCGAAAACAGGCAGCAGGTGAATAAAATTGGACATAATAGGAGGAATTATCACACTAAAAGGAAGCAAGGCTTGGAGACTATCTCCACCAAATTGATCCCTCAAAGGAATGGCACGAGCACCTCCAACATATCCTTGTTTTGTGTAGAACCCATATTCTGCGTAACTTTAAGAAGAAGTTTCCAACGACATCCGCTAACACATCAAATTCCCCATATATGGAATGCTTCTATCAAGGCAGAGTTAATTCAGTAGATGAATCATACCTGTAAAGCTTGTCCAGAGCTTTCTAATTTCATTAAGAATAAGTAGGAAGACTGGATTCTTTCGGGCCTAGCGAGAGATGCATCAAAAGTACCCATAGATTGGTGGAATTATGCCCACAATGATATGGCCATTGGGGAAAGCAGGAATTTCCTTGATAATAAGTTTGTTGACCGGAAGCCACTTTTACTTACTGCTGTGCTGAAGTAAGATATATCGACAGGTGTTTTTTTAAGGCAGGGGCGAAAAAAAAAAAAGAAAAGATCCAATATTGGCTAAAATAGACTGAAAGACCATTCGATTCGGATGTTTGAGAAAGGCAAGTGGGAAAAGAAAATATACTTAGGATTCCCAAAGTCATTTCAGCATACAGGATAGGTTGTGGCAAGGCGAGTTATGTAAATAGCAAAGCTGGGCCTGTGGGAAGCCCAACGATCAACTCTGATTCTATCATGACATAGTGATTCCCCTTCCTCAGTAACGCTGTCCCGTAACTCTTCTTCACATTAACAGCCGATATAAATCCATCATCGGATATGACCATTATTGGAATCAACGCTCGTTGAATAGCAAGTTTAGCTTTAGCTAATATGTTCTTGTTAATATGCCAAATGCAAAGGATAATATCAGCTGCCGGAAAAATTGTTTCGATTGTATTGATTAATACATTATCTTTATCAATGATTACCGTCTCCAAAGCAGACTAAAGATCTGTATAGATGTAACGGCTATGAGACTATCACTGTACGGAGACGGGTAAATAGTTAACCCGTTAGAACTTCTATATGTAAATAGGTAGCTGGGCCCCAACACTGTGGGAAGCCCAGCGATCAACTCTGATTATATCATCACACTATAGTGATTCCCCTTCCTCAGTAACGCTGTCCCGTAACCTTTCTTTACAATAGACCTTCTTCAATGCATGAAGAACGAATTTATATGAATCTCCCTGCTCATCAAATATAAAGCCAAAACCAGCAAAGAACGATTGCTCTGTCGCTGCCATTCCCATGATGTTCAACATACGCATCTTGTACCGGTTCGTTTGATAGGTGCAGTCCACGAAAAGAACACCGGTGTTTCGTTGAAGCAGTCAGATAGAAGTCTTATGCATACAGAATATCAACAGAATTCTGTCTTCTTCCACTTCATACACTAGTTTCCAATCCCCGCTCCCGGCAAGAGTTGAAATTAATGCTTGTGTAGATGTTCTGCCCGCTAAGAATTCGAGATGAAGGCTATGATGAAGATTATAGATATCTCGGGCTTCAACCAGACAACCGGGGCTTTGGTCACGTAGCCCAACTAAAATAACACTGCTACGGACTCCCTGTCGCAGCTGTGCGATAATAGTATCCCGGTGCATGATAAGAGATTGACAACGGTGAGCTGCCTGTGATTGTGGTTGGTTTGGGCCATGAGAATGCTCTCCACAAAGTATTCTAGTGACCCACGCACTCTGTTGCGGACGACGCCAAATTGATACTTTGAACGGGCAGTTCTCGCGTTGGGATCGGCTCTTCTGTTTCCTGGTTGGATTATTATTGGCACGGCGACCCTCAGTGCAGACCAGGTATTGGCCACTAATTTGATTTCTCGATCTCGATCTGTACGTTGTAGAATGACCACAAACCCGTTTTCCTTTGCCCAGTTTCGTATAGAATTCATGGCTTCTTGGCCCGTATGAATCAGTGGGAACAGAGGTGGAGTAGGGATACCGGTAATATCAAGCGGATCGGTAGGGATGGGATCACTGAGATCAAAGCTGGCATTATAGTCAAATAGCCCGGCGTTGGGGGCGGCTTCCTCCGATTCCCCGTCAGAGAAAGAGTCGCAATCGGATGCATGGGTAGTGTGATGGTTTCATCCGGCTCCCCGTTAGAGACAAAGTCGCAATCAGACAAATTGGGAATAGTTTCATCAAGTTCCCCACCAGGGAAAAGGAATTTATTCACTTCAGTATGCCGAAGTGACTCGGTCAGCTTCACAGGTGGCGCAATAGCAAGAGAGCTGTAAGCCTCAATGTTGTCAGGCCCGAATTCATCGGGAAGAACTAGATCGTTGACCGTAATAGTATCAGCCATTTCTGAATTGCATAGGTGTGTGCTTGATCCAGGTAGATTCCTATCTTGCTTTGGTTCTAGCAGTAACTGTTCTAAGAGATCGAGCTTACGGTGGGAAAAATTAAAGGTAGGGGAAGAAAGGAAAAAAAGGGAATGGAAGCTGTGGAAGATCCTGAGAAAAAGTAGCACCGAATGGAAAAGGAGGGCACTTCCTTCACATTATAAATGGTAAGAATGACTAGTCAATGGCTGAGGTGACTTTTAGTAGCTACTATACTAACAATAACTTAGAGATATCTGAGGTGGCCTCCCAAAAGGGATTACCTCGATGAAGCACCTGTATCCAGAAAGCAACAAAACCTATATCTAGATATATGCCCGCAGCCGGAAACGGATAAGCAAACTCATGTCATATGCGCTAACCCCGAAAGAGCGTCGCTGCGTTCTCGCGAATGAGAGCTTTCCGCCCGTCCCCCAATGAGAAAAGCGGAAAACAAGGCGGTCTGGACGTACTGGCCAATATAATTTTTCCAATAATGCCAGTGTACGCGTAGCGTGGAATTCTGCCGTTCTTTTCAATAAGCTAAGCCCGAAAGAGTATATATATGCCACAAGTGAAGGGAAGATTTCTCCAGACTGCGACTTAGAATATTAGGTAGTAGAACTTAAATTACTATAACAATAATATTTTATAGTCCTGTATTATACTAATGAGTAGTCCCGTCTATACTTGTAATCATCGATATCTCTTGGACCATGTTTTGCAATGTGCTACCCTCCTTGTCCTTGAATGCGTTTGTGGAGAATCCTTAAGATGCCTCGTGTCAAGGTTCCCACTTGGCGTTTCCACTGGAGGGCTGGATCTTGGGTAGTAGTATTAAATATACTATATCACCTCCGGATAGTCGTTCAAGTCAGGCGTCAGATATACCATCAATTTCTCACTGAGCAGCCTAACCTTTAGACAACCATGCTTTCTAGGCTGAATTCGCCCGATTTCCCAAGCTGTGTGTAAAAAAGAGCTCTCTATTTGTAAGAGCAGAAGAGAATGGAAAAGGCTAGGCTCTCTACTCTAATAAAGCGCTGTCTTGGAATTCTTGGTCAACAATACACCCTCGTTGGATGCGCCTTTGCCAGCTCTCGAGGCTGACGCAATACCAATCTTTCAATCATGGCATCGACTTAGTACTAGTCAAGCCAAGTCGCTTGAGTGGTCAAGCGACTTAACTTGACTTATTCGGACCTTAGCTGGCAGGGCTTAGTTTTGCCATTGAAGTTGTGCTAGGAGGGAGACAATTGGCACCCCGTTTTTCGGTATTGGTACTTATATTTGGCAGCCATTGTGATTTCAAATCACTTAACGCCTAGTCAATTGGCCTTGTTTTGAGGGTTCTATAGTATGCCTCTAGGGCTACGACGTTGATATGCTTTTCTGCCAACCTATCATAGTGTAGTTTGCATAACATAATAGAAACTTGAAGTAGGGCCAAAGTGTCCTAGCTATGGGCCTGCAATATTTAATATTTATCCTACTTTTAATTAATGTATCACCACTATAGGACTGAAGGTGGTGAGGAATATTTGTGGCAAGCCAAATCGCAGTCCTGCTGAAAGCGGCTGGGGCTAAGTTTCAGTTAGTGGCTGAGTAATATGGAGGATATCCACATCGTCTTGGCATTGTATCACTGGCAATTTATCGAGTCACGTGAGTTCCAGCGCTCTCTTGCCCCTTTTTTTTCTACTCCCTATCTTTATTACACTCTCCAACCGGTCTCTCTTCTCTTCCTTCTCACACCATTTCACCTTTAGATCTCTCCCATGCCTCCCCCATGTCTCCCCTCCCTTACAAAAATGACGACGATGCGATCATGAGGCCGCAAACAACGCTGAGTTGCAAGCGAACACGCGGTATGTGCTTGCAACGATACGCAAGTCACAGTCGAGAAACTTATGAGCCTAAGCAGAAGGAGTTCCAGGCTATATATTACGTTCCTAACTAGCATATCGCTTCTTATGGCATTGGCGACTCTGCGAGCGGAAACGGTATGCCCGGTGGAGACACCGTCACCGAGGGGAAGCTCCTCCTCTTCATTAGACAGGAGGTGTAGACTGGTCTTTGAGGACCGAGGGCCGGAAACCCGGGGGCGGCGTGCCGCAAAGCAAGATGCGGCTGTCCTGGCGTAGCGTCCAAGCCTACGTGACGGCCATTACCGGCCTCTACAGGATGCAGGCCAGTGACAAGAACAACAGGAACACCAACCCGTGCCCGCATAAGGCCAATGCGCGGGACTACCTCAAGACTCTACAGCAGCGAGATAACGAGCAGGAAAAGCCCAATTCGCACAAACAAAAGCAGGGACACCCTCCTTGACGGGTATACCGAGGAGGAATTCGAACGTGTCTGCCGCCAGCTGTGGGCGAACGGTGGCTCCTCGCCAGAGTGTCACTTCTGGGGGTACGTGCGCTCTATGGCCGGTCAATCAGGGATGGGGTGCTTCGAATTGAAGCGGCCCGCTTTTTTCTCACCGGAGGTGCTGTTGTTGGAAATCTGGCCCGGACTGAACTCATGAAAGCGTGAATTCGGTCCTCGGTCGGACCGAACCAATGACCTAGCAGCGATGGGCTTCATCAATTTTCTTTTTTACCTCCGCGAGCCCATTCTGCAGGACTCGGTGTTTCTGCGCAAGGAGTTTCCCAGGCACCCTGTCTGGAACCACCAGGCCTTCCAACATGAAGCCTACGCGGTGTTTGTTTTTGCGCGGGAGGTGGAGGCATGTCCTCCAGAGCGAGGGTCGAGTGGGGCTTCTGTCATACCCGTACCTATCGTCGCGGACCAACTGCAGGCTCTGGCGGAATGGTAGCAGGCCATAGCACAACAGCAGCAAGCCATCGCGCAAGCCACTGCACAACAACTACAGGCTATGGCACAACAACTGCGTGCCATCTTCGGGTGCGGTTCGGGGTACTAATAGGGCGGTGCGGAGGTTTCATCCGACCAATTTCGGCCTTGCTGTCCTTTGCTGTCCGGCGGCCCCCTACCTCAAATACCGCCGCCAGTTACCATGGCACCCCAGGCCCATTCTCGGGCTGCCTCTCGAGATACCGCTCCAGTATCAACCCACCGAACTTAGGCCCCGGTTCAGCGGCCCGACCTCAACTATTCCATGTGTTGGGCAGTCAAGACAGTGGAAGTTCTCTGGTGGGAGTGGACCCAAGGCCTACAGGGCAGGCCTTCTGTGGACGAGGTGGACTGGAAACGGGATAGCATATGGCGAGCCGGCCATAGCAGGGAGGCGCAATGGTACTCCCTAAGGCTTGAAGTTATTAGAGAGATTAGGCGCATGGCACAGGTCCAGATGGTGTTTCCTGAATCAGCTCTGCAAAAGAATCCGGGCAACCAGGAAGGACGGGGGCAGATAAGCTCAACCCGTCCTTCCTCTTTTCTCTTCCTTCTTTTCCTGCATTCTGGTCTCCCGCTAGGTGAGATAGAAATCAAATTGATCTCTTTCCCTTTTTTCCTTACCTTTTCCCTTATGTAGAATAGTTGTGGAAACTCTCCTTTCCACAGACCCTGCAGCCTTCCTAGGCTCCCTACTTTTGCTATAGACCTACGAAAGAGGGGAGGATTCCTTAAATTTATCTAGAGCCAGCCTGGTTCCTTCAGCAGTGCCAATAGTGCTATCCATAGGTGTTGAGCGAGAGTCATAACTTATTGCATGGAATGGTTGAAAGTATGGCTATATCCATAATAGTTGCTAAGCTGGCGGTATATACCTAGCAAGCATTAACTGCCGTATAAAACCCAATACTTTTCGTATTTGCTTTGATCAGCTATGATACGGCTATGATACAGTCCGCCTCTGAACGATCTATAGATGATTTGCCGACTAGCTAGATTTGACGTTGAACCACAAGATCCAATTCCAATCTTTTCTCATCCGAGTTTCATGGTCAAGAGGGCCTTTCTGCCCAAGAAGGAAGAAGGATCACGTATTCTATCTTTGATAAAGAGCGGTCGGGGGACCAAAGAGGTCTCAACAGACATTCGGCTTGGCCCACTCGGGTGCCATCTAAGAACCGACTACGATGGGTGTGGAGAGTGCTAGAATAGGACCCAACTTTGATTCTGAAACAACCCCGTGCAAACTCGAGTAGCCATTGGATGATAGCTAAAACCAACCCACAACCAACCGGATTCTGGTCTCAATCTTGACTGGTCGCTGACAGCACGGACCAACCAGGTCGGCGGGCTCCAGCCAACTGAATCAGCCGCCATCGATATGGCGATGTTTACTTATTTTATTTATTTATTACCTTCATAACATTACATTCTCATTACTGTTACACTACATGGGAGCACTAGGTAATTTCGATATGAACCGAGGCATTCAATTCCCTTCCTATCTGTCAAGACCTGCAGAGCAGACGAGGTAGTAGTGGGCGTTACCCACATGGATCTATTTACCCCGGAGTACGTATTGCATAAAGAAGATAGGATAGTGCGGAGCGCTGGTCAGGTATATATATGTGACTCCTTGTGTCCATGCTTCTCTCATATGGTTGTCGCCCCGCGCATCTTGCTTTCTGCATATCGTAACGGCGATCCAACAACCTTGGTATTAAGCCATGTCCACCCCGTCATCCATAGCGAAACAACGACTCCAGGCGCTAAGCCACCAGCTCGTCGAGAGCATTCCGAAAGCTTGCCTGTTCGATGGTATCCCTCAGATTCGTCAATTGGCTTCGAACTCGGCTGGGCCGTAAGTGTAACCTACTCCTTCTCCCTTCTGTAACCTTTCGGTTCCTTCTGTACTCTCTTTGGAGAAAAGAAGGATGTACGAGATCGAAACCCAACCCATAAGGGAATTGCGTCTAGTCTATAGCAACGTCCCTCTGGGCTACGAAAAAGGGTGACCACAGAAGCAAAGAGATTTGATCTCGCTTTCAAACCCTAGTTGATTCAATGATTCTATTGATACAGGAGACTTCGAGACAAAGTTATCATCATCACAGGTGAGCAGCTATGCATCCGTACTCATCGTGCCTCGTACCTACTACTATTTATTCTATTTATTTGTCGTTTAAACTGTCAGCCGGATTCTCAATCCGACCGATTCCAAAAAAAAAGAGCAAGCAAAAGGATAATGATCATCCCCGTTGATGAAATTTTGTGAGGATATGGCATACCGCTCACACCGTATATACGCAAAATATAATCCAATGCATAATACTCAATTACTGACATGCCTTGAAACCACTCAAACACTCACAAACTATCAACAGGCGCCAACTCCCCTCTAGGAATCGGCCGCGCAACAGCATACCAATTCGCCCAACACAGCCCAAGAGCGATCTATCTGTGTGATGTGGACGATTCGCATCTAGCCACATATAAACAGGAGATTGAGGCGTTATACGGCGCGGTGAAGGCCAAGGGCATCCGTACCGATACCGATACCGCTGATGGCAGTCATGGAGGCAATAGCGATGGTGTAGAGGTGCATACTCGACAGTTTGATGCGGCTGATGAGACAGCCATCAAGGCTACCGTGGATGATGCCATTGAGCGTTATGGCAGGTTGGATGTGATGTTTGCGAATGCGGGAATAGTATCCGCATCGTCCGTGAACTCGAAAGCCAGTGAAAAGGGAAAGGCGAATGCAACTGATGGGCAAGAGCCAAGGCAAAATCAGAGGCAGAAACAGCCCAAGGTCTTCACAGAAACCACCAAAGAGGAGTTCATGGAAGTTATGAGGGTCAATGTGCTTGGGTATCTAGCTGTCCTCCTATTGCCATCTACCTTTCCTTCCCTCTCTCTCTCTCTCTCTCTTTTCGTTTCTAGCCTTTCTCTCTAGAACCCCCTTCTCAAACTAACGGAAAAATAAAATAATAACTTAGAGCTTTTCTTGCAATTAAACATGCCGCTCCAGCCATGCAAATCACCTCCTCAAGCTCTTCACCAACGCAATCCCAATCAGCGCTGAGCCCGAATTCGGAGAAGCCCTACCCATCCGGCTCCATCATCTTCACCGCTTCCACCGCCGGTTTGCGCTCCAACGCTGGCCCAACAGACTACTCTGCTTCGAAAGCAGCGGTGATCTCACTCGCCCAGACAACCTGCTTTCAGCTCTCCGGCACAGGCATCCGTGTTAACGCCATCTGCCCTGGAATAGTCGAGACGGCGATGACAAGTTCGATCTTTGAGGCCGCGCGCGCGCACGGCACCGAGCACAAGATCGGACAGCTCAATCCTCTCCGGCGTCCGGCGGTCGCAGATGAAATCGCACGCGTGGCTCTCTTCCTAGCTAGCGATGAGAGCAGTTACGTTAATGGACAGGCGTGGGCGGTTTGCGGTGGACTGAGTGCCGGCCATCCGTTCATCCCCGGGAAGATGTCTTGATTTTCCCTTCCACCTCCTGCATCAATAGCATCATTCTGTTTTATTTTCTCTCTTCGCACCTACTCGCTTGTCTGTTGCCCATTTTCTTTTAAAATGATATATGACATGATTGACATGGTCCCTAGTTATCTGTATGCAGTAGTAACTTAATACCAACAGGGAATTCCCTTATCCCTTCTTGGGTGCCCACGCTTTTGGTGTAAGCGATCCTTACGCCCTATGTAGATTAATCAGGAAGCATTAATATTTGCATCCAACAAGCGGCCTGCCTGCGAATGCCTGTGCAGGTAGAGCTAGACTCCCCTTGGTTGGAATAAAAAAACGACCGAAAAATGCCTAGTACTACTTACTATGCAGCCGTACAATGATTGCATATATACCAGAGGGAGAGTTAGTCATGTCTTGACAACGTTGGGCTGACTGCTTCCAAACACAAGCTCAAGGGCGACTTTCTCGCAGCCATCCCGAAGATCTGTCGAAGTATCATATCATCGATTTTCCGAGATTCAAAGCACGGTTTCCTGGCCTATCCCATCTACCCATCCATCCTTGCGTTGCCCCAAGATGCTTGTATGATATTTGTTCTTTTGACAAACCAAGCCGGCTATATTATATATATTATTGGGAAACGGTTCCTTCTAGGATGTCCTTTTCGCCCATCCTGTATTAATCGATCTTGGACAGTCTTCTACTAACTTCCTTCGTATAGAATATCCAACGCGTGCTCATGACTAATCATGGAATGACCGGAGATGCATACTTGGGAGTGATCATAATTATCGTTGTTGGATGGCTATCTAACCAGGTACCTTCAGGGTTCATCTATTTCATCGGAAATTCACCCTCCGCTTCTCCGTTTGACAAGGAAGATTAGAAGGATCACCCATGCAAATGGTTGCTATCCCCAAGTCTACTGATTCATAACAGTGACCCGCTCGTGAACCAACCAAAGTGAGACCCGACCCTTCTCTGAATCTCTTCTCGGAGGGAAAAGGAGAAGCAGAGATCCAAGGGGGTCTAGATGACTCTATCTCAGGATCCTTCCCTTATAGAATATGCTCGTTTCCATCAAGTCTCAACCGATCACTTAACAGCTAACCCTTTAGCATTGCTTCCCCTTCTTCTCGAATCCGTTCATGATCCCTTGTCTGACCCGAAAGAGGCTCCGGATATTGGTCTCAGCTTCTCGCAAGACGCCATTGAGAAAAGACTCCAAAGAGAGAAGCTCGAGATTGACAGAAATGCCGCGATTTTTCTTTCCTCCATCATCAAAGATGAATCCATCGGCAAGCTACGTGTCGCTTGGGAGGATTACCTCCCGAATTATGAACATTATTCGAAGCTTAAAGTCGACGTACCCTTATTAAAGCTAAGTGAAGAATGTGACACGGCCTCTATTCGACGACAACGAAACCTGGATATAACAACCATGGAAATTCCACTTGAAAACATCGAAGATGAGAATGACGAGGGTCTGGAATTCCCAAGTTACTGCTGGAGGCTGCCAGATGAGATACGGGGGGAGATTGAATCGGAAAAATTAGAATGTCCAAGAGACGCATTGTTGTTCTTACAAGAAATTCAACCCGACGAGGTTTTTTCCAACAATGACATGACAAAACTGATCGAGACAAGGCTGCATTCTGCTTCGGTAAGGAACTTGCGTTTTACACTCTGTATCCTCGTGCACTAACCGTAGGTCTCAATAGAAAATGATCCCAGACACCCTATCGCCACTGATTCTACCTCAAGATGCACAAGATACAACACCCGTGTCTGAATTCATAGGCACTGAAGGATCAATAGAATCATGTGCGGGGTCCTTGTGTCATGTTGAACGGAGTGAAATTGGGGAAAGGTCTTCTTCAATAAAGAGCTCTCTTTCACCTCCTGTATCCCTTGCTAAAGAAAGCAACGATCAGAGAAGTTCCCAGTTACACCCAGAAGAATCTTTCCAGTCTACCAATGCCACCCCTGAAGTCGAGGCACAGGCGCTGCGCCCAACTCAAAATACGGTAACTCCGGTTCAAGAACTTATAAAGCTTTCAGCATCTGCTCATAGAGAAGTAGGATCGATGCTTACGACAGTTCTAAGTAGTGAAATCGATATGATGAGGCCGACCATGCGAGAAGCAACCTCGACCTCCGGACATACAGTGAACGGAAGCCCTATGCAATGTATGACTCTGGATGTTAGAGACATCCAATTGAACCCCAACCAACAAGGTCCGCGTTTTGTCGAACCACATGTTAAGTCAATAGTCCCTCCACTATCATTCCCACTCCTCGTTCCTCCATGGGAGAGAAGTAGATTGCAGCTGTCAGAGCGCCCCGAAGAACAAGTTATAGATTCATTCCCGCTAAACATGGACAATATTTGGTCACCTTATATGAGCGACACAAAGTGGCTGCCAACTTCGGAATTAGACAAAAACCTTGTCTGGGATCCTTTTCAGTCATTAGCCGCTAACGCTGAGGTTGAAGATATCTGGGAAGAAACCGGCTTGGTGGAGGAATACTGGGATTTCTCCTGTGTAGAAAGAAGTTCCGCCTTCCTCCCGGAAATTAAGGAGCCAAGGTTATTTATGACAGAGCCGGTCGACATCGAAGCTGCCTCTCTAATGGTGTCTAATTTAGAAAACGAGGGCATGCAACGATCACGCAGTGATAATCCAATTACTCTTGCCACCACTGCTGCAGTTATGCTTAAAAAAAGAAAGGGGAAGAAGGCAATTTCAAAAGCACTAAGAGGACTACACACAAAGACCTATTGTCAGGGAAAAGGCTCATTGATCGAAACCAAACGGACTGATTCTGCGTCTCCATCATTGTACTTTTCGGCTTTAGGCTCTTTGTCAAACTATATGGACACCAGAGGCAAAGGTGTTAAGAGAAGGAGAGTTGATCAAAGTCACAATTCCGTTACATCCTTACCAGACGCCGTCATCCCGGGAGGGCCTGAAATTGGGAATCATGAGGCTGATATTTGCAGCTGTGAATCAATTCACGTTAACATGAATCTTGACTCTCTCAACCCTCTCTGTTCTACATCTTCGAAGCCAGACAATATCCCTCAATTGATGAGAGACATGGTATTCATGGTATCGGCTAAACTTCTGAAGACTGACCTCAATATTATCCAGAATCTAGAAAATTTAACATCCCCTCCTACACTTATATTTAGAGACTACGAAAAGTTGAATGAAAATGGCGGATATAAATACATACCAGCTAGTAAAACAAGCTGGTCCACGAGAACAATTGAAGCCGATATTATTGTCTCTCCACAAATAGGCATCATTTTTACAACCTTACAAGAATCAACTCAACTCTACCTCCCCGGCCACAAAGCAGCTGAGACGGTTCCCGATGGGTTTCCAAGCTTTGAGTCACCGATCCGAGAACGGATTGCTCGCCTTGCAATCCGCTATGAAAAGCTCTATATCCTTGTTCGCCTTCCGCTATATTCTCCAGAGGATGATAATGTAGGGGGGTCAAAAGCTATGAAAACAGATCAGAGGACTATCTTTAGTAGTCTTTCGCTGACAGCTTTCTGCGCATCCATTTCTAGCTACTCAACTGTTGTTCCCATCATGGTCATGTCTTCCGATTATGAAACATTGAGATGGGTTGTTTTAATTGCCAACAAGTCTGCTTTCACAACAAGAGATCAAATTGCTTCAGCAGCGGGGTATCTTACTTTTGCCCCCATCGATGACGATGTGAATCTACAGCGGTCGGGATTATGTATGCCTTTCCTTCATGAGGAAAGTCAATGGGAACTATTTCTCCGATACGCAGGATTCAATCCATTTGCGGCACAAAGTATACTAGGAATACTCGGGTTACAGCGGAACGATCCGACTCGAGATCTGACCTACAATGTCGATTCCACCAGTACTCATGTCTTATTCAACAGTCAAGGGATGAGAGCATCAGCGACTGGGATAGCATTATTCATTGAACTGAGCTCTCAAGAGAGAAGGAAGATATTTGCGCACATAGTTGGAGAGAGGGTATTGAATCGAGTCGGAAGCATCATCGACAGAGACTGGGAATTGGATTGGGCTATCCATTTCCCCACTGAATTCGACTGAGGTAACTAGACCCGGATACTACCCCTATATATCATAGTACAATGTAAATTTGCAAGGACACATTGAAATCAGGGATCTTGATCCGATCAGTGATGTTATTAGATCAGATTGGAGCTGGATCAGAGGCTCCCTCCAAACCAATCCAGAAAGGCCTCTCTCTATTGGAGCTCCAGGAGCTCAGGGATGGTAGATCCGATTACCTATAAGTGGATTAATAAGTCGTTAATCAACGAGAGGAGCGACAGACGAGGGCAGAGTACGGTTTTATTCGAACATCTCCTCAGTGTAGTGTGTAAAGGGCCTGTTTGGCTCGCGCAGACCAGGCGGGTTTAATTCCATTATTCGATTCCGAACTTTTCATCACCCCAAAATTGCTCTTTAAGGGAAAATTCATAGCGTTCTGTACTAGTGATTCCTATATACCGAGTGCTCCTGAGGTTGGACTTCCTACATGTAATTAGTAGATCCTCCAGATGGCGGAAATCCGCCTGCGAGAAACCCAGATTGTCCTTGATTCTTGACAGATGCCTTGATAGAAATTCTATCATCCATCGTTCGAGGGGGGACACCTATTTAACGCGTCATACAAGCTTAAGGTTCCTCAGTCGCAGCGATCTTTCACATCTCTCGAGAAGTGATAGGGTCATATTGACATTATGTTAGAGTGTTAAAAAGGGTCTTGAGATAGAGTATGTGTGGATAGTATATAAATTTTATTATTGTTGAATAGCAGGGTATGGTGAATCACGTGGGTGCCCGATTTTCCAAAAGGTTGATAAAAATTGGAAGGAAAAAGGGAACTTTTGGGCTTTGAGCCAAACGGGCCCCTAATTAGGTACTATCATATCTTGTTTTTCTCTCCCCTCTTCTATTCGGCCGGCCGAGTGGTGTCACCGTCGTGCAACCCTCCTCACTTTCCAATAATTCAACTTTTAGAATTACCAGGGGCCTCCCAGCCGGAGACTCGGCAGGTAGTAAAAGCGCTAAAACCCAGCTACTAAAAAAGACCATCCATTTATTCACATCAATCATTTGCTTGCGACGAGCGGCGAATCTATTTCCCTACCTACCGTTTTATGGTTTGGCCAATCCCTTAATAATCAAATCTCGCCTCAAAATACAGACCGGACAATAATCTGGAGAACGGTATATGTTTGTACCTGTTTCCCCCGTAACATCATCGACGTTAAGCAATAACTCGGTGACACACTGACACATGACCTCTAGCCATTGCGCGCGCGCGCGCGGCCTTTGTGCTTCATTTCGAACTTATTTCTCTTTACGCTTCTCATAGTATTCCATCCGGCGCTTCCCAGGCTCGAGGTGAGAGTTCTCAAGTAACTTCTAGCAGTATGGATAGACGATCTGAATTCAAGTGAGGTCCCGGAGGGGGGGGCGGGGAAACGAACCCGGAACACCGAAGGAAAAGGGGTTCTTGGGTTCCTAAGTCGGGCATCCAATAGGGTGAAGGTGTCGGAGCAGGATTCCTGCTAGCTCTTCTAGCAGCTCGACTGGTTTGGAGGGTATTCTGTGACTGTTAACTTGCCGTTCCATGCTAGCAATTCGGCGGTGCCACTTAAGGGTGCACAGATCGAGTGACGTGAGGTCTCCCACAGGTTCTAAGTAGAAGCCGTAGACAAAGTTGCTTTCCGTCGAGTTGAGGTTTTGAGGTGCAGTAGAGGAGGAGAAGGCGCATCATTGGTCCCAGACAGCGGCAGTGTCCCAAGGCGCGCAAGACAACAAACACCGGGTGATTTTTGTTTTCTGGTCCTGGTTTGAGATCTGGGTGGACTTACACTCTCAGTGCTCTCAGGGTACAGCCGTCCAGTTGTACCGTATAGTCTGAGACTCTTATACAACGCTTGGAGTCCATCATAGAAAGAACGATGATGCATTGGATAATGCAAAGAGATAGGGTCGCTGCAGGTAATAAATAAATGAATGGGCCTAGGTGAGTGCCCGGTACCGAATCATGTGACAAGTAAATTGAATTTCTACCAATCAGTTAGCTAGGTTGGTGCCATAGAAAAGGTTCACGTGCACGGAAAAAGTTAAGAGGCGCTAGTGCTTCAATCAAAGCTTACAAAAAAAAAAGTTTATGGTATATACGCTTGGGCCGTCCGAACCAATGATAGCTAGCCTTGATTATGTCTATATATCCCATGCTCATCTGACATGGGAGGCATGGTAAAGATGTCAAGAGAGCCATCCAGGCCAGGTTGCTGAGCCCAGTTCGAGCTAGTAGTAGGTGATCGGTCACCAAGTGCGATAACAAAGCAAAGTTAACCTCATGCCTTGATACACTAATCAACTGGAATTGATTAGGATCGATCCTCGGGTAATTTGGGTTGCTTAGGTTCAACTATTACCCAAATATAGCAGCTACCTTAATCCAATTATTTGGGGAAGGGAGGGAGTCATATGTGATCTAATCCAGTCCAGTCCAAACGTCCAGTCCAATAATATTACTAGATCTTATTATCTTAAGCATTGACCTCGTCTTACTAAATTATTCACATGATTACAAGGTGATGGAAATCCTCTATGGTGGCATGGAGATATGAAAAATAGTAATATCGTTTCACTGAATTTTAGGTTCAAAATTTATCCTACATACAAGGCTGCTTGCAACCTAAAAGGACATGGCCTTAGTATTAGACAGCCTAATGCGTTCATAGCTCTTGTGACTGTCGATCATGAACCAGGTAGCTAAGTAAAGATATCCGTTGATCCAACAAGGGCTGGCCAAGCGGGAGTGATGTCTTGACCCTTGTTTGGAGGACCACTATAGGCACCACTCTGGCAACCATCTTGAATGTTCTGGCACTTCGCTTGCCATATCTTGCAAAAATTTAAACCTGTCGGTTGGGTTTCGTTCCAGCACGCGTTCGATTGTGCCCAGCAGTTGTTGGAAGACTTTAAATGGATGGTTAGCTTGTGATTCTAATCCAGCTTTGCTCTTGGGAGCAACGGAGGAATACGTACGGCCCAACAGCTGTTTTCATCGGTGTAAGAAGGCACTTCATAGCCACACCAGTTACCGTTGACGAAGATACAGCCTTCGGGTTTGAAACCCTCAGTCTGTACAAGGGATGACGCTGAGTTTGTCTGGCTGGTAGCGGAGCCCGGCTTGTAGACAGCGGGTCCATACATTTGATATGGTAGGGATAAAGGAGTTGTATAAATGTTGTATGTCAATGCGGGCATGTTCAGAGAGTACGTGTTCTCTGCAATGGTCACAGTTGGGGGCAATGCGGTTCCTTCTGACTCAATGAATAGCTGTGCACAGCCAACATAGAACTGAGGATCTGGAGGATTTTCGCTTGCAGCATGTAGGGCTAGGAGTTCCGTTCGAGCGAGGTAGTAGCCACCCACGATATCTTGTGGGACCCGAACTGAAATATGACCATTGTTATTGATCATCTTTGTGGTACCCCATTCACTAACTGATTCGTCGTAGACTGATTCCCAGATCTTGAACCACCCATCTCCGGCCGCGTTGTTGCTGGCATTAGCAGAGTCGACCTTCTTCAAGTACACGGCGGCCGGTCCTTTGTGGGACGGAGCGATGGAGACAGAGTTTACATCAGGCGCCTGCTCACGGAATTCAAATGTCAAGATAGACGATGCGTTAGCCGGACAAACACGAGCTCCACCAATCTCTCCACCAATACCTAAGATATCATTTGTAATCAGGACCTATCCATATAACATTCTTCCGGCGAATATTGGTTACAAAATGATAACATACCACAAGCCATATCCTTGCTAGTAACAGGGTTGATGTAAGTGTTCGTCGTGGCAGCGTTATTATTCATTCGAATGCAGACTCCATCTCCCTGGTTGACGCCATTCACGAATAAAGTGGTCATTGTGGTGTGCGCCCAGCAAGTTCCAAGCAAAGCTAAGGTTGCCAGCATAGCTGGCTGCTTCGAGGGAAGTGAAAACATCATCTCTTTCAGCGAACTAAATGAGAGCGGTGCAGAAAAAAAAGGGTCCAATACAGCGAGAGAAGAAGATAATATTTATAGATTCAATCCGAATCTCGGTCCCCTGGCCGAAGGTAACTTTTCTGTGACGCTTCACAGCGATGTAAGAAAATGGGAACTATCAGAAATACCGTCTAATCAACATAGAAGGCACAACAAAGAAGGAGTATGAAACGAATGAATAATGAACGTGAAGCTAATAAGCACCAATCCCTACTTCAAGTAAGGACATAATCTGATAAAAGCGAATGTCAATGTTAATTACCAAAAGAAGAGAGAGAACAGAACTGCACAGAGCCTGATTAATATAACAGCTTGGAGCGGTGGCAAGACATATTGGAAGGAAATCGCCGTGACCTGACTCTATCGTGGCCTACGATGGAGATGGCACAAAGCATTTATTATCGAAGGGAGAATCCGTTCGGATAATAAATGCTTATTTAAGGTATAGAAGATTAATTACACATACGGAGGTACCTGTAATTAGGTATGTATAGGTTGTGCAGGCAAGACAATGTGTGATACAATACCCATACGTTACATGTATGCATACCGAATGTGTACATTAAATGTGGCAATAATTTCTTTATCTTTTTATTTCCCGAACTTTAGTACTTCCCAACACCGGAGAGCCAATAGGAATGGAAAGGCTACCAGTAATAAGAACTCAATACATCAAGTTCCCTACAACGGTACTAATGGCGGCTCAAAGCAAACAAGCTATGTTCCAGATCTCGCCAATAGCCATTAGTTCATTCGAGGGTCCGGATCTGTGCATGGTCCCTTATGTTTAATTGGCAAGTTCTGGGCGGTTGGGCAAATTCATTTGATTGGTGGCTCTTCCCAACATTTAATTATTACTGTTTGGTCCTGCCGGTCTATATACCTATCTTGAAATCGGGTACTGGGGGTATCATCCAATACATGATTCGTATAGTATATACATCCCTCATATGAATCGGTACCGGGACTCGACCTGGTAGGTAGTCCATTTACGTGATGTGATTATTATCTTATTCTATGATATGATCTAAGATCGGATCCAAACGCCGGAATATTGCACGGTAATAAAGAGAACCGCATTTCATCTTGCTAGCAGCAATATATGTATGGGAATAGCTATTTTAAGCCTATGTAGAGCCTTTCGGCTATGACGGCCTCTTTGATTCATCTTCTTTCTTCCTCACCCGCCTAACCGCGCCGCAGGCTTTGGTGCCCGGCTTTTAGTATAGACTAACCCCCCCACTTATTCCTTATTCCCATTTCCCTCCGCCTTTTCTAGGGCCACTCACCATCTAGGCAGTATTATAGTCTAACTCCCCCCAGACTCCACTATCGTAGCTAAGCTAACCCTTCTAAGTGGGGTCTAAGCCCCGTAGAAGGGACATGATAGGCGTTGTCCGTGAGTCCTGTCCTGCTCTAATTGGTACAGAAAATAACCTAAGTTTGCGCTAAGGCTTGGTTTTGCACGGAAGATTCCAACCTAAACTTTTTAAGAGAAGAAATTAGACCTGAAACAGCCGGGGGAAGTGCTACAGACCACCTTGAATTCTACTAATGTACGTAACGATCACTAGCTTTTAGTGTATGTTATACGATCTAACATCAATTTGACATGCAGATAGCCCGTGAAACATGCCTTCGCCAAAGACATGTCTTTATCTGCCGATTTTGTAGCCAGGCCATTATTAAAGGTGAAATTCCGAGCTTATATGGTATTGGCACCGGTGCTGGGTACATACTGCTACTAGACCTATGATAATCTGTTATGGTTAGGAAATCATCAGCTATTACTTTACACAATAGGGAAGTAACGCACAGTACTGTATATGTAAACAGGTATTGGGCACATCAATAATGCTGCAATTTGGCGCGCGCGAACAGTTTCGATATAACATGATACCTATGTGGTACCTTGTAGTATTTCTTTATAAGCGAGTGAAAGAAATATTCGTATGATAGCAGTCATAGTGTGTGATGTATCCAAAATTTCAGATCCCGGTGCTTTTACAATAGCGGTCTATGTCAGCTTTTGGGCTGGCCGGGCCATCTTCCTTTGAACGCTCAGCCCGAGACATTTTCTCCAAGGGGATGATCAAAATCCGAAAATTCCAGTCAAAGCACCATACGTACGTATGGATTTAGGTTTCCATGGTTTCAGGGCTTTAGGTGGCACGAATTTCATAGACGCCTAAAAGTAAAAGCATAACGGTCTTGGACTTACACCAAAGAGCTTAGTACTGCAGGGAGATAGACAAACCCTACCCTTCTGCATTCATGTCGTTATGGATCGCGGAGACTTATCCCGAGCTGGATATTTGCACACTTGATGCAAAGACGGCGTTCACTCTTTGTGACGGTGGGAAAGTTAACTTAATAGATATTACTAGTACCTAATTATGATATGTCCTAGGGAACTAGGTTGTTGACATATTACTAAACGTTCTTTTCATAATACTGAACCTAACTGCAACCTAAGATGCCTACGGCAAGTGTTGATGAATATAGCTACATACTTGTTTTGAGGAAAATCGGTTACGGGAGCTGACCGCTGCGTCTACAGCAGCTGACGTATATATATATAAATGAAGGGGAAAAGATATTTAATGATCGTTGTATTATACACGTGCACGTGATGTCACCAGAGGATAAAATCTCAATGAGGTTCTAGTCTTACGCGCCCCAAGCGTAGACTATAGTGTCAATAATATATTCTAATAATAGTAGGGGCCTACGGCACATCTCCAAGTCGCACCTTGCTGGATCGGGAACAACCCTATGCATCGTAGTTTTTCCTCTGTTATGGAACAATATATGTGCGTTGGGCGTTAGGTTGGAGCGTCATGAGACCAGCTAGCCTAAAGGAGCTTAGGATCTGAGCAGAGCAGCCTGCGATCGGCTCTTTTTTAGAATTCATGCTGAAGCACAGACAAACAAACGGCTGTTGGACGACAACTATCAATTCTAACTATGATATGATATGAGTTCATTAAAGAGGTACCTAATTATGTTTTATTGGAAATTGGGGTGTCAGAGTACCATATAATATCTGAACCCCTGTAACTGGCCATCCTGATTAACTAATCCACTGGACACAACTTCAGATGCATATGACCTCTAATGACCCTACCATCACTCATTTAGTAGCATATGTACTTTAGTAGTTATCATTCTTAGGATTGAAATCACAAATTCGACCATTCAGTGGGTTTGTTCATACATGGACAGTATTGCATGCACATCAGCATTGATCATATCCTAGATATATAATGAGCAAAGAAACAACTCCTCCGAGGGTCAACATCTGGGGGCCACGATGTGTAGCACTGGCTGGTGCTTTCCGGGGTAGTGATGATAATGTTTCAGATTGTGATAATACTGGTCTGTCTGTGAATTGTGACTTAAGGGCATCGTTCCAACCGAGAGTGGGTGGTGGAGCTTACCCCAGCTTAAACTACTTTAAAAGCGCTGAATGGTCGGTTCTATCATCATGGCTTTTGTACCCAAGCATCAAGGACTGCTGACCTAAGTTCAATGGCAGGTCGCCTGATGGAACAACAGTCATCACGGATTCTGCAGACCATGGCATACGATCATTTGTCCTGTCTGTTCTTTTGATCCACGATGTTGGGCTTTATACTCTAGACGCGCTGACTTTCTTAGGCCCCAAGACCTTCTTGAAGAGAATGATTCACCGTTAGTCTTGACTCCGTATTCTATTTTACCCTCTCCGGAGCCAACATATGCTACGGCCATCTACCCATATTACTCACTACAAGATCCTTCCACCACTATTGTTCTTTCCTCGATACGCGACCATCCAATTAGGCTAGCATCGGCCCTGGCACCAGAGTCCCTGGCAACTTTTTCTTTAATACATCCAACAACCGAAGCTTTTATTACACCTCATTCGATTCTGTATCCTCCAGAACTAGGGGGGTCACAGTTCCTCACAGGATCAGATAGCCTCATATGTTTTTTTGATGTTTCTCGTCCTGGGAATTACGGACCGGTTCTAAGGCTAGCGACTATACCGAGCAAACGCAAGCGGATTGTCGGTGGAGGCGTTGGCATGAAGGGCATCATATCGGCGATGTCCATGAATCCGAGTGGGGATAAGATATTGGCTGCAGGAACCTTCTCACGAGACATCTCCCTCTATGCTTCGAAAGGAAGCGGTGAGCTTATCGGCACCTTTAGCATTGCAAAGACCGATGCCGATCGCCGTATTGGTGGCAAGGGAATCACACAATTAATATGGAGCCCTTGCGGAAGATATCTTTACATAATTGAGCGCAAAAGCCACGGTATACTAATATATGATATCAGAGTTACAGGACAGCTGCTCGGATGGCTGCACGGGCGCAATGCGGTCACTAATCAACGATTGAAAGCTGATATAACAACTGCTAGCGAAGTTAGTTCGCATGATATTTGGGCGGGCGGCAAAGATGGTATTATACGGGTGTGGAGAAACCCATTTTGTTCAGCTGGAGAGAAATCACCAGATTGGCAATGGAAAGCGCATGACGGTACGCCCATCAAGCTGAATAATTCTGCTTACAGACTGACAGATCCATAGACCCCATCACTAGCACTGTCTTGCACCCAATGGGGAGCGTTATGGCTACTTGCTCTGGACAAAAATACTACCCAGATTATGCCGACACCGATGAAAGCAAAGATATTTCGTGCCATCCAAGGGGCGACAATAGCCTGAAAATATGGTCCTTGTAAACAGCTTTCAGGTACGTGACTTACCGACATAACGAGGTTAAATAGTATCAGATTTTCTGGAGGGAATAACCTGTAATCAAAATGAATGATAAAGTCAAGGGATATGTGTTCAAGAAGTGTGCGATTATTCCGCTGTCTATCTGCTGAGAGGGGTATTTATATCTTTTCTCCTCCAGCAGTAACTATCCTAATTCCTCTTCTAGATATAGAAATAAAAATAGCTAATAAGTTATAAAGAACAGTATGTTCGAAAATAACATGAGATCGATGAGGGCTGAAACAGAGGATAAAGAGGGGATATATATAGGATCAAAATAGTCTTTCCATTCCTTCAGTCTTCGATGTGAACCAAATTTAGGAAAATGAAGATATAAGAATCAATAGTTACTTATGTACATAAAGAATACCGTGGTATTTAAAGACATGGTAAATTTGGTCTCGTTTGGGTACTAATTTTAGGGTACCTTGGGAGCTAAACTTGACAGGTAATAAACAAGCCCTCATTGTATATGGACGGGTATGAAAAATATGACTTTGTCTGTTCCTTATGTTCATATCTAGCGAACAAGCTCCCCATGGGAAACTCGGCTCTCATATCATGCCGTATCGTTGGCAGAGGACCGCGCTTCTCCATGATCGTTGAGCTATTTTCAGTTAATCTAATGGACTGAAACGGTTCGCTCTACTAGTGCTTCTAGTTATCGGCACAACTCAATTCAGGCCGAGCCAGCAACTCCGGGAAGTCTAATAAGCTGGTGTCTTTGCTTCTAATTCTCTGATAATCCCGATGACGGTGATTTACGAACTCGGAGTGTGCAATCGTACTGTTAAGTAGACAACGTACATATGCAGTCCGCCCAAGGGAAGGAGGTAGGACACATAGCAATCAATGTCGCTTCTCATATATTTTCTTGGTTTCATACGTCTGTTGCAGATGTGAGGAAGCTGATAAAGGACTGATTGTGGGGAATATTCAAGGAATTAATAGGTATCAAGAGCTAGATCATGTTGCTGGAGTTCCAAGTGGGCCAACAGGAAGGTCCTCCAGATCATTGCCCAGACTGAAACTGCATGCTATAACCGCCAGTGTTCTCATCTTTTGTGAATTTAAAGTTGTCCGTTGATAGACCAAACGGCTTAAGAATTCCATTTCCGAGCTAGTATGAATTAGCAGATTCTAGTGGACGGGTGAACTGTCGTTTCGGAAACACACTTCTTTCAATTTTCCCATCATTTCCGCCGTTTCCCTCTCCTTCGCGTTCTGTATCTTTGGGGGTAATTCTCTGAGTGCACTTTGTACGGCATTCTTGTCTTGGACTGGTAGGTTATCCATTGCAGCAAGCTGCTTGTAATCCTCCTCCGCACCTTGCAGATTTGCCCAGCCCGCCAGTTCTGTTTTCGCTCTGGCTCGTCTCAGGAGCGCTTTCGCACGAATTCGTTTCACACCCTCTCTTCGTTTATCATTCAACTTTAGCTTTTCTAATTCCTTCTGCTCGTCTTCTTCATTCTCGCCTTGAAGTTCAACGATAGAAGCTCTATTATTATCTCTGGATTCAGCTCGTGGGTTGACCGATTCAGTCACATCAGCATGCGTCGACGGAGGAAGACACCTGTCAAGGCACTCCAGGCTAGCCGTTGCGGTATCAATAGCTGCCTTCCAATCTTCAAGTTTTAGGTAGCAGGCAGCAATATTACTTCGTAAAACGGCTATCTCATAGTCGAGATAGTTCGGGCAGGAGGCGAGGGCTCGATCGTATGTCGAGATAGCGTCCGAGTAGCAAGCTGAAGCAAATAATTTATTGGCTACTGCTTTCTGGGCATGAGACTCATTCAGAAGTTTCTAAAGTTCGACATCAGCAAAAGAACCTAGAGAAAGACGGTCTAATGATAATGAACCCACAGCTTCTTCCTCAGCTGGAAAGTGTGCATCATGAAAGACGTCATCATCATTGTCACTATCATCTTGCTGAGGATTGTTCTTGTTCAAGTGGGGGCTACGATCCATTTTCATGTCCCTATATACGGATAAAATGGTACGGTGGGATGTTACAGTATTGTAGTAAGGTAGTTAAGGAAAAAAGAGAAGCCCGTATGTGGAAATGTCACATGATATATCATTTAGGGATCGGTGGAACTTTTGTTCCGTCACCTACGTTAGGTGGAGGTTAGTCCGCCTGACTGCGCAGGGGCTTTTGCCGGATCCACGTCAACGCCATAAGCTCTACACTACATATGTACAGTATGTTCGCCGCGTTGGGAAAGTTGAGCATTAGCACCTCTATATATATTATATAACACCCCGTTCGACTAGCGGCTTAAATACCGTGTCCAATATAGGCGTGAGTGGGATTCTGCAATGTTCAAGGCGACATGCCGTGTTCAACTCCGTGCATTTCTGGTCGAGGTCGCCCTCACTACCAACCCACGCAAGATTGGAGCCTTCCCATTGCGGATTCAACTTCATATTATAATATTTATAATAATGCCATCATATTGTGAACAAGAACAATCTCAAAGGTCTGATCTAGAACATTGAACGAGAGCTTTATCGTATGTCTGGTAAAAGCTCAAGATTGCCAAAGATTGATTACTAGCAGATTGGTTTTCTGCAAGGGTTGCCGGTTGCATATACCAAGTTTGAGGCATACGTAAGACTCGTCAGTACTCCCGATTCCCATTGTCGGGTCCATAGATCTTAGCAGATCATACCAGTTGTACCAGATATTCTACTCTTTTATAAGTGCTTCACTTCGATTTGGCAGCTAGCTAGCTTCGCTCTTTCTTCGACGGCGAAAATCACCCCGCACTTTAATCTAGGCTTCTATCTCTTCCTTAAGCCTCCAGTCGGAGGGCACTTGTCCGGAGTAATCCGCAAAAGTCCGTGCAACGCCGATGATATGGGTTTTCCGCTTAGTTTTTTGTTAGACCGGCGCCCAATCGAAAGCCTCGGCGAGCTGGTTCTCATCTCGTGAAGGCAGGCAAGGCAGGATTAAGACTGAGATACGATGGCGATACCTGAGGGCACGGCTGGCACCAACTTAATATGCATACTCAAGGCATCTGGCTGGGCCGGCTGAGCGACCGACACTAGTAGGTTCGGTGCTGTCTCCTGGTCTTTGAGTACCTTTGCACCGTAGACCATCGTTTAAGTCCGAGGACGGTCTTAGAGCGTCCATGAGCCTGGCTTGCCTCCACACCTCCTTCTCTGTATAAAGTCGTCCATGTCAGCAAGGACACATTCTTTGACTTAGCTCTGCTCACTGAGTTCGGCCGGCCCGAGCCGGGCCGCAGTTTGCCTTGAAGATCACCCACTCTCCGTGGGCGTATCGACTGACCTTCTCAACAGGTGTCATAGGTGGTTCTTGTATTCAAGAGAAGTTAAAAAAGTATGGTAAAGGTTCTGTTAGTATTTGTAGCTACCAATTGCATGCCCTAATGTAATACTCCAATAGTTAGGGCAGGCTAGGCCCCGTGAACCAAGAAAACCTTCAAGCTGAAGGACGTGGTACTGCCAGTATTTACCGTCTAATCTAGCAGTATGGCTGGGTCAATCATGTGATGTCGCTTAAGTTGGCACACTATAAGAAATCTCCTGGTCTTAGATTATTTTTCTGATCAGAACAATACACTCACTTCACCCTTTAATACAGACTTTTTACAATATTCAATATACTCTTCAACAATACCGTATGTGGGTAGTAAGGGAGCCAACTATTGTCAGATAGTGGGATGAGTTTTTGTTGTATGAATTGATCTTTTTTGTTTTCTAAAGAATCTCTCTGTGTGCTCTCTCAAACAGCAACAAATGTCCATCTGTAAAATCTGTAAATCCATGTATCCTCCTAGCATCATGACCAGACTATGACTGCTGCCTACAAGGCTGTATTATGTAACTGCTGCCTATAAGGCTGCAACTAATCTAACGCACAATTAATTCAATCTAATAGCTATCAAACGTAAAGTTGTGTATAGCTAACTATGATACCAGAACTACCCTTCTAAAATCGATTTTCTTCTAAATCCTCATCAATTAGATCACGGGGATTCCCCTGGTTTTTCCGGCAATCTACCAACTCATGTTTCAATGTTCAAATCTAATTCATCTCCAGCAATCGGTTCATACTAGTACTACTATGATATAGGAACAAAACTAAAAAAAGTCGATCAGTCATGGCAACTGGATTCCAGAAGTAGATCTCACAGAATCACCCGCATTCATTTGCACGCTCCTTCCTAACTTGTTACTGACCTGAAGTCTCAACAGCTTACCCCGCGTTCGAGCATGTATCTTTGACATGGATGGCCTGCTTATTGATTCCGAAGATATATACACTCGGGTTACGAATGAGATTCTACAAGAGTACGGCAAGCCAGATTTGCCCTGGAAGATAAAGGCACAACTGCAAGGGCGGCCAGTAGCGGAGGTATACACAGACAGGATACCTTATGGAAAGTTCGTGCGCTAACATCTTTGCCTACTACTTTGACAGGCCAACAAAATATTCCGTGAATGGGCAAACCTTCCTATTTCCCCAGAGGAATACGCTGCGAAGCAGACGATCTTACAGGGAAAATATTTCTCCACCGCACAGCCCCTCCCGGGTGTTACCCAACTTCTTACAAATTTGAAATCAACGCTGGAAACAAAGCATCCTGTTCACATTGCCTTGGCGTCATCTTCCGTCCACCGAAACTTCAAACTAAAAACGGACCACTTGCAAGAATTATTTTCCAGTTTCTCAAATCCCAGACGAGTCCTCGGCGACGACCCACGGATTGAGAAGGGGAGGGGAAAGCCTCTCCCAGATATTTATATACTAGCTTTAGAGACAATCAACGCTGATCTGCGGGCATCAGGAGAAGAGGAGATTACACCGGAAGAGTGTCTTGTGTTTGAGGATTCGGTCCCGGGTATAGAAGCAGGCCGGAGAGCCGGAATGAGAGTCATATGGTGCCCGCATAAGGGTCTTCTAGAAGAATACAAGGGTCGTGAAGAAGAAGTTTTAGCTGGGTTGACTGGGGAACATAAGGATGAGGAGAAGTCTACAGCGGAGAAAGAGGCGCAAAGATTACAATCAAGGAGGTTGGTGGGCTCAGGGGAGCCAGGTGAACTAAATGATGGATGGGGAGAGCTCCTCCATAGCCTTGAAGACTTCCCCTACGAGAGGTATGGCATTAAGATACCATAGATAAATACCCCCTGTCCAGGATACAGAATGAAAATGACTAGACAGGTACCTGAGCCTATGTAGGTAGAGTCAAATGAAATCAAATGCAAACTATTCATCAAAATTCGTTATTTATCTAACTGGCAGGAAGATGCAAAGGGATAGGAAAGACATCATTGATCATTTGGTACATCGTACGTGAAAGAGGTCGTCCAAAGGCAGTGCTGAATCATTTCCAACCAGCTTGGCAGTCCGAAAGAACCTGAGGCCATTCAAGGCCTTCAAAACGTCACAAAGCCTCCCAATCAAAGTATGAGCCCATATCAAAGCCAGGGTATAAACGAGATTTCCTGTAAGGCCCGTGTGCCGAGGCGTGTTTCGGAATTCGACTAAGGACAAGCACCAAGCAGATCAATCATAACGTCAATGGGATGGGATAATTCATGAAGAGTAGGGTATCGTGTATTCGTTTCAATGGACATCCTCGTTAAAAGTAGAAAAGGAAAAAGGAAAAGAAGAGAGATCAGGCTCCAGTGCGACTCTTTTTTGCAGAATGGTGATACGCAGAATCTTCCGAATCCGAGCCAGCCCGCTTACGACGTCGGCTAACCGTTGTGGAGCATGCCTTGAACTGCTCGCCAGGGGTAGGAGTAGAGAGAATCGTTATGGGAGCCCCCTGGCGCGGATGAGATGTCGGACCTCCCACCCGTCGACTTGGAGCTTGGCTTGCCAGATGATGGTGGAGTCTAGTGCCCGGGATGTGGTAATGCTGAGCTCTGGCTGCCCTCAACCTTGAGGCGAAGTCCCCGACATTTTGTGCCAGAAGATGAGCAGAATGGTCACCAAGAAAGCCGGCACCATCTAGATTAGCTCGTGCTAGGCTTCCCAAGGTGGGACTAACATCATGGGAGTCGCTAGGATGCACATTGAAATCTGAAACTGGGGTGAAGGACGATTGACTAGCGATGATATTTCTAAGGTCATTTGTGGTCGAATCCTCAACGGATGTATGAGGCCCCAGCTCAGAGTCAGTACCTAAGCCTATCGGGAGAGCGGTTCTGCGGTCGGTGGTATCCGGAGTTGGTAGAGCCTCTCTTTCACTTTCTATCGACTCTAGTTTTCTGTTGCCTCGGGTATGATGAGGTGTAGCGAAAGACCCAGGATTTACAACAAAAGGATCGTCAGTTCCGGCCCTCATGGCAAGCATTTGCTTGCCAGCGTTCATAAACTCGCCCTTGCGCTTATTCAAGACCTTGTTCGCTGCGACACGCTACGAAGCGTTAGCTAGGTTGAGCAAGGGCCTCTTAAAGTAGCAAAATACCTTCCGTGCGCCGACCGGGTCGTCAACGAGCATATAAAGGTACGGCGGGTCAAGAAGATGTTTGCAGATAGTCTTTTGTTTCTTCAAGGTGTTAACGTTAAATTAAAAGGGCATGGAGTCATCAAGAAGTACTCACAACGAGGCATTCAAAAATCCGTTCCATCCTGTCGGAAAAGCACTTTATCTCACATGATGTCTTGGTTTTTATCTCATCGTCTGCGCGAAGGGGGCCATATGTGTGTCGTTGGACACAAGCCTCCTGTACCAAGTCAGGATTATACCAAGTTAACTCGACAGATTACAAACTCACAACGATTCTCCAGCACGCAGCTTCAATTCTTTCCATGGGGATCTTTGAATTCCTGAACGGCTGAATCATGTTATCATTGTCTTTAGCATAGGCTGTACTAGTCATAGCGTCGCATAATGCTAGCACAATTGACTGCATTTCGCTTCTGGTTGTAGGGAGAGTCGTATCGACTTGGAGTGTGTAATCCCCTCGGCGCGCTTCCATTGCCTCTTCGTAAGAAGCATAGTATGTTGAAACATCTTTGCTATTGAGGTAGTAATCCACGAGGGCCTTCATGCTTGGGATTTCGGAATCTGCCAATTCACTACTTTCATTGTTATCGTCTCCGTATTTCCGGTTTTTAGTTCCAATGAATGCTGCTTGGTCGAAGTTTGCGGGCATATCCAATGCATGGCTTGTGTGTTCTAGCGTGTTATTCAATGTCGCCATTGGCGTAGATCGGAGATAGATGTCAGGGAAGGTGTAAGGTTTGGTGGATTGATCACCAACATTCATGTCGGGGAAATAGCCGAGGTGGAAACTTCCCTCGATCTCATGTTCAAGTTTCTTGCAAATGGGCTCGGGGGTTGAGTTCGTGGAGAGGTGTGGAACATTTTCGCCGATGTATGCTGCCCTGTCCCAAAACTCGGTTGGTTCGGTTGACGAAGGACCAAAGCAGATTTCGTGCTCTTCGGGGCTTGAATGTTTGACCTCGTTTTCGATGAGCGAGGATATGGCACCCAGTGTCTGTTCAGTGTGACCAGTACTGCCAGGGCTTTCAAACTCCTGTTTGGGAGTGACTAGATCAGCATCAAGCGACTGTCCCAGTATGTAAGGATCTTCGAGATCATTCCAGCCCCTAGAATATCAAGTCAGAAGCCAACTTCTGAGTCTGGAAATGTTTCTTACTTATCCTGGGAAAAGATATGATCCTCGATACTGCTATAAGGAAAATCGTTGCCCTGGAGTGGGCCTTCTTCGTGAGAGATCATGCTGCCCAGGTAAGAAATGCAACCACAACGAGAAATAACAAGACAAGCTTCAGGTACGCAGGAGTTTGCCTTGCCACTTGGTGAAGTAGATCCCTGACTTTCAGATAATAAAGCAAGGATTTGTATGGTAGACAGGTCAAAACGCCTTGGGATTTTCAGAGATACCGAAAAAGGCAACTGTCCGTGGTCTTGGAACTCGAAGTGTGGATGGGTGGAGGGGGAGTGAGTGATTCACAATAGCTAGAATTTCAAGGTGGCTTGGTGTTCATATGGGAAAGCCTTTTGGCAGCTGGAATCAGTCACAATAGAGTGAATAGTATTGGTATGTACAATAGTAGGAATAGTAAAGGGACTTCCCGTATAAAATTAGGGACTTCCCCGGGCCATGCCCCTCCTTTTGCGATGTCTCTATTGAAGGTAAGATGCCTTTGATGGGCCACATTTACCAGAACAAAGAAACGATTGAAGAACAATCATATGTATTATTCCGTTGATTATCGAGTCCTGGCGGTCTAGTCGATTCGGCATCCCAAGTGAATGAGTTCACCCTAATAGGGCAAATATGACTTGATATTAGCTGGAAATCAGATGACCGGTATGCCTGGGATGAATAAGGTGCAATTACATATTGCTTCTGATCATTCCAGAACATTGATCTCCTGGTTTAGGAGCAATTGTGGGCAGTTTTCACTCATAACCCAGAGTGCACCTCAGTAGAAAGTATACCGGGGAGCAGCCACTTCTAGTACTCTAAACTTCTATCTAAAGCACCAAAGACAATTGTTAAAATAAGAGACACAAGCAGCAAAAGGGAAAGCCAAATTCTAGACACAAACCCGGCTTCACAAGATCCCATCAGCCGTAGGGATGAAGGAAACGATAATTATTTGTAGCGCAGCTAAGACGCAAATAATGTTTTACCGGAACCGAAATGGAATGGACGTTATCTCCCAAGGACATTGATTTGTCAAACTGACAACCAGGGCCACGATGAAAGTGAGTAAGACTCCTCATTTGATAACATAGCTAAAGACTGAAGTGTGAAAACCCGGTTCCCAGAATCGCTTGTCCAATGCTGGCGAGAGAAGAAGCCCAACTTGACGATCTCATTCATAGTAATTACCATAAATTTGCGATCTGCTTCATTTGACAGCAGCATCCTGTTCAATTGCAAGCAATCACTTTTCTTCCCTACCCTACCTTTCGGGTAGTAACTAGAAGCAATTTTGGAACGGCGTACTGGGGATTAAAATGTTAATATAAGTGATTCGAATAGCTGGTCGCCTGGGTAAGTTCGTTGATACAATTTGACTTGCCCTACGTTAAAATAAGCAATAAAGCATTAATCGTCATTATTTTGAATTCTGCAAGGGCGGGTCACTCCGGGGTGCAACTAACTTAGTTTAATTTGAGCCCGATCGACGGGATCTAATCCGTTCCCCCGCTCCACATGGGGATAAGGCCCTGACCCTTCCAGGAAATGATTGGCTCGATTTGTTAAATTAGTGAGTGCTCTAAACTTGTTTTGGACTTGCCGCGCCGAGCGCGTTGATCAAGGCGCGACCCCGCTTTTACTATGCTTCGGAGGTCAAGTCATTGTACCGCGTACGCGACTCCATTATAATGTATAGTACTCTTCTAAGTTCCTGTACTTTTTACGGAAGAGTGTGGTTCGTGAAAAGTACATAAAATTTCAGATAGAGTTAAGAAAGCTACTCATGCATCAAGCACGCTTCCTCTGCATCTAGAAGCTAAATGTCTGCCTTAGCATCACCCGAAGAAGACATGGTGTTAGTATGTAGAAGAAAGGTTGTGATAGTACAAAAGTTGAGTAAATACTGAAGCCAGAAGAACTCAGTTCTTTGCAAATCGTGCAGACAGTTACACAGGCAGATAAATATAATACGGCAAAGAAGGCAGCAGCTAAGCCGCCACGAGGTGAATCGAGGGAGCTTTCTATAGCCTACGCCTGGAGAGTTCGGATAGCGGCGGTTGGCACTTGTAGAAAGGAATTGATGGAGCAGGCACTCCGGAATAGGGGGCAAATGGCACAGGAGTATAGAGTGCAGCCAAGGGTGGAAACACCCGGCTGTGGCACCCGGCTGGCAGGGCGATACTATTAGCTCAAAGTGGGTCACGCGGCGATAGGGGTTCACCTACGAAAAACTCGAGAGACGGAAGAGTGCTAATGGTGCCAAGAGCTGAGGGAAACAGTTCGCCATCTCCTCGTCGAGCGTAGGGAGTGGCGCAGCGGAGGAGGGCAGAAGAGAGCCCAGGCTCCCGGAGGCTAGGCTGTTTGGAAACCCCAAAGCTTCGGGGGCCATCCTACGGTTTCTAGCAAACATGGCAATAGGGTGGCCTCGGGGAGATTAAAAGCAGGCAAATAGGGCTAGGAGAAACGACGAGTGAGGGCTAGAGGCCCTGGAGGAGGCGGAAGGAGAGGAAGCATAGACGGTAGCCTGCAGAGGCAGAGGACAGATGCAGATGCAGGGAGGGTGTTTAAAGCCCTGCGCAGTTAGGCGGACTGGGCGAGGAAAAAGCAATTTGAAAGGCATAGAAGACTGACACTGAGCTAGGGAGACAGCCTATTGAATAACCCTTTTACAATTCGCTATTTGTGGATCCTGCCAAGCCTGCACACCGCTTTGCTCGGAGGTAAGAGCTGCTAATAAAAAGTACGTAATTATGCCTCAGGCCCCAAATCGCGAGCGTAATTATATAGTTGAAATTCTTGCCGCTGGAGGAGGCTGTAGCAAGCAATTCTTAGCGCATGAGATATCTGGGCAAATAGGCACGGACCCATATATCCAACCCTAATATGATTTAGCGCGGGAAATACCATGTGATTGCTGACAAGATTTAACGCTCAAATGCCGAGAACGAGCTACAAGTGCCTATCGAGATTTAGTGGGGTAATTAATAATATAAAACCAAGACGGTGCCATTACTTTATCTCACTCAGACGGAGCGAGCCCTTAGTACTATAGTATTACCTCAGTTTCCTCAGACTATAGAAAAAAGCTAAGTCAGCCATATCCTAGACTGGTATAGCTCCTCGGCAACATCACGTGGTGGAACGGAGGGAACTGAGGTAACTATAGTTAGCAAGCGAGCAAAAGCTAAATTTGGGCCTGTTCGGCACCTCCGTTTCCATTTTCCGTTATGAGCTCCGTTATGGATTACTAATCAAGGCCGTTTCAGCTT
>JAHQZX020002810.1:0-42071 GCA_019804575.2 Pseudotulostoma volvatum | reverse complement strand
GCAGTCTCCCCGGCTTGTTGCAGCTGTCTGCAGACCTGATCTACTGAGCTCCCCAGGGCGACCAGCCCTATGTCGTCCGCAAATGACAACGCCTGTATCCCGGGGGTTGCGGCCTCTATGGTGTCGAAGATGCCACTTAAGTATACCAGAAACAAGATCGGCGAAACTGGAGACCCCTGGGGGACCCCTGAATTGACCGGATATTCTATGCATTGGTGCCCGTCAACAACCAGCTGGACCCGCCGGTCAGCCAGAGACGACTGTACCCACTTTCCTCGGTAAGTCAATGACCTCTTCATCGAGATCAATGGCTGGTGACGCTAGAATAACGGCAACATGCGCAGTGGTAGACTCAAGGTCCAGCTCTCCCTTGAAGATTTTGGGGTCCAATAATCGTCGTTCTCGGTGCTGAAGTCTCTCGTCAGTAGTGTTCTGCGGCAGGTCTTGTTCTCTGCGAGATAACGCATCTGGTCTACCGGTAGAAAGTGTGGCGCTGTGGCGCAGCTGACAGGAAACCGGCAGAGGCCTGTCCCTCCGCTGTGGGGGACTGGTTGTTCCTGCTCAGTCAAGCTTACTCTTCACGATATACAAACTAGGAGACTGCTTTCTCATTCAATGAATCAGAAGGAGGTGAGAGCTGGATCATGTTCTCATGACGTATGATGATTCTCTAATTACTTCTGTCTCAGTGTTATTCTTAAATCCTTAATAGCAAATGAATGTAACCCATATTCCATGTGACATCATGCGTATCCGTCATGTCTTATTACGCCTCTAGCGTTCCAGGATGGTGGGATTACAAGCCACGGGTGGCGGTGTAGTCACGAATACCTCGGCTCATCCTGACATACTTCACAGCTTCACAGTCAAAGCGTTGAACCCGTAGAATACATAATGTTTTAGTTATTTGACTAAAAATTAAATTTAAGGGCTGGACTCTAGCTATGTTATTTGAGGTGTTCGTATTCTGAAGTTATGTTTGAATAAAGTATCATAATAATAAACGGGTTTCCTAATTCTGAACTGATTTTACCGTCGATATGGGACTTTCCTAACTCCTTATGGTTGGCGTGATGGGTCACACGGCAGAACCCGCCAATGGTCCATATCCGAGGTCCATATCGCCGTTAGTAATAAATGAAAAGACAAAGTGTGGCGCGAGCAGTATTAGGACATTCAACCTTTTTCATCAAATCCCATAATCCCATCTACGACCCTTGATCTCGATATCATCACTTTCAGTTGCTAGCTATGATGTCTGCTGACACTCCCGCACACAGATCTGAAGAGCAGGTCGCATACTCTACTGGCCAAATCATCCCTGGCGAGCCTCTTCCCAATGCAGTTAAGAATGCGTACCGGCAGCACGCTTTAGCGAGGGATTTAGCGTGGTTAAAGTCGACACCACCGGCTCAAGAAGTACAGCAAAAGTAGCGGTAGAAAGGTGTTATTTGAAGATGCCGCAACGTTGAAATAGAAGGCGTCTACCAAGGAGGAGCACTGTAACGAGGCTCACTTCTACTATTACTATTCTATTAAATAAGAAGAGATAGATAGAAAAAGGTGCGGTTCATGTAGAAGTCTAGCTATGAGGGGAAAGAATCTACAAGGGTTTGTGGTGTTTATGATGGTTATGGGTGTTGTAGGCCACATGACACAGGGCTAGGGCTTGGTGGTCAGTCACGTTGACTAGCGGGAGACTTAGCGGTGATTAGTCAGCACCACTGCAAATAAATCCTCTCGATCACGGTTCCCTTTAGTAAAATAGACACCAGCAATAGTATAATATAGATTATACCGTCGCATGTCCCACTTCGGTACGTGAGCGTACCGACATGAACAAACTAGTCGTCCCTCCCACCGGTGCGCAGGTATTGCCAACTTTCCGGAAGCATCGAGGCAAATGGCGGATACATTCCGCCTAAGAAATACTCCTGTTAGTTAATACGGTTCGAGCTCGGCTGAGGGGTATGGGCATCACGGTCACTTCGAAAGACTTATACAATATGGCACAGAGGGTTAGAAATGCTCACCTTGGAGGCTTGACTGCAGTACAACAAGCTTCATAAGTTAGGGTGGTCCTGTCGGTTCGACACCGATCCGAATATCACAAATCAAGTGACGAGAATCTTCTTTGATCATCCCGATTCGGTCCAACTTTTGAAGAGCAACTCCGATGTAATATTGCTTGACTGTACGTACAAAACGAAAAGGTTTAACACGCCCCTCAATATATGTGGTGTGACGGGCAGAAATATAACTCCGCAGACTGCTATGGTGTTCTTGAGTAGTGAGAAGCATGTCAATTATGGATGGGGGATGGTTTATTTCGACTAGTTGTTGAAGGAATCCTAAATCGAGTATCCAAAATGTTTTGTGACTGGCCACTCTTGATCAAGTATATTTTATCTTCTAACCACATCACTTGCAGATAGCACATTAATATAAATGTAGTTGCCAAGTGCAAATGGCACTTTAAAACCAAGGAATCGTTTGAGAAGTTTTATGAGCTCTAGACTACTGTAATTGATGCTTCGATAGAGGAACAGTACACAAAAAATGTCGATCAATTGAAAGCAAAAGCGCCTCCAGTTGCGTTCAAATATATTAGCCAGACTTGGTTGATGTGGAGAGAGAAAGCTGTACGGTTAACCCCGTGATCTTGTCTAACATCCCCGACTAATATCAACGTTTAGGTCAAGTGCTAGGTTGATAAAGTTTGTCACTATGGCAACACCTCCACCTCGGACCATAAAGCAATATTTGATTCTCTCTCGGAATTCAGGCATGATTAATGACCAAATGCTTAGAAGATTGATATAACACTAATACTTGTTCTTATGTTCACAACTATGCTTTGTAGATAATAGTGCATGAAAAACGGGAGCTTCCGGCTAAGCTCGGTACTATACCAAACATAACGGATTGTACCTGTACCTTGCATGCATCGATAGACTTGCCCTTTCAGCACAAGATCCGAGTTCTGATGGTTAATCCCAGTGCTATACAAGTCTCTGATATTGATCCACACTGGTACTATACACGGGGCTACTGATCCATAAGCCAGTCGTCGGATATTACTCAATCCGACCGTTGTTAAAGGGAATGGAAGGCCTAAGGGAACTAGTAAAGGTCATGGTAAAGATCAAGGCTCATCGAGCACGCGCCGGGACCCTTCCTTATTCAAGCATGAAGGTATTGCCTACCCTCATCTATGGCATTCACCCCCTGCTCTTGAAACCGTACCGCGTACGACCCACAACCTCGCCGATTCAAAGCATTGGAGCCGCCGCCTCCAGAAGTTCAAATTCTACAAGTCAATATAGTCAGGCAGGGTGGGATATTAGCGGGAACCACGATCTAGTGCACTTGTCAACTACGCAACTAGGTATTTCTCGTGGAGGCGGCACGGAAGATGGTTGGTACGATTCTAGTACAGCTCGAGAGCGTGCCTACCTATGATCGATTGCTCCGCAAAGCCTGATGAGAGTCGTTGATGTTGAGAGGCTTAGTATGGAGGCTCAGAAGGATCGTAACAATCAACATGATGACACAGGCCATGCTCATGAGCCTTGATTTCTACCATGACCTTTACTAGCTCCCTTAGGCCTTCCCTTCCCTTTAACAACGGTCGGATTGAGTAATATCCGACGACTGGCTTATGGATCGGTAGCCCCGTGTATAGTACCAGTGTGGATTAATATCAGAGACTTGTATAGCACTTGGATTAACCATCAGAGCTCGGATCTTGTGCTGAAAGGGCAAGCCCATCGATGCATGCAAGGTACAGGTACAATCCGTTATGTTTGGTATGGTACCGAGTTTGGCCGGAAGCTCCCGCTTTTCATGCACTATTATCTACAAAGCATAGTTGTGAACATAAGAGCACACATCCATAAAGAACTCAGTATTAGTCCTAGTACTTGACCTAAACGTTGATATTAGTCAAGGATGTTAGACAAGATCACGGAACCAAACCTACAGCTTCCTCTCTCCATATCAACCAAGGTTGGATAATATTTGAACGCAACTGGAGGCGCTTTTGCTTTCAATTGATCGACGTTTTTGGTGTACTGTTTCTCTGTCGAAGCATCAAGTACAGCAGTCCAGAGCTCATAAAACTTCTCGAACGATTCCTTGGTTTTAAAGTGCCTTTCATACTTGGAAACTACGTTCATATTGATGTGCCATCTGCAAATAATATGATCAGAAGATAGATATACTCGATCAAGAATGCTCGTCAACGCAAGCTCTCGATCGGTCACAAAACACTTTGGGTACTCGATCCCAGACTCCTTCAACAACTAGTCGAAACCATCCCCCATCCATAATCGACACCCTTCTCACCACTCAAGAATGCCATCATGATAGCAATCTGCGGAGTCATATTGTTGCCCGTCACCCCTATATACTAATGAGGGGCATGCTAAGCCTGTTCATTTTGTACGTACAAATATTACATTGGGGTGCTCTTCAAAAGTTGGACTGAATCGGGATGAGCAAAGAAGATTCTCGTCACTCGATTTGTGATATTCGGATCAGTACGGAATGGCTAGTGGCATTATCAAACAGGAAAAGTAACCCACGAAGCGTATTGTACAGCTATTGTACCGCAGTCAAGCCTCTAAGGTACGAATCCTTGAATTTCATTTACATTTCCTCTTGAATGAGAATCTGATTCACTTCTTCCAAGGTTGTCTTCTTGATATCATATTGAGAGTTCAAATAGGTTAGGAATACATCCTAACTATCGCCCAGGTTGTCGAGAACTAATTAAATCGTTGCTGACTCCGGCCAGTTTTCATTGTCTCCGAGAGACCAGCGCTTAATTTTGGAGATTCCCGTTATCATTTTTATGGATATAATCCCGGGCATCTATACTCATCGTAGTGCGTAGACACACTGTCTTGGCTCCCTTAAAAGTCTAGACGCTGGCCAACGTATAATAGCTTTTTTTTTTTTCAAGAATTCCCCAACTTCTTTGACCTCTAGCATGTCAGCAACATCTCTGAGAATGCCCTACGGCCATCCCGATCGAATAGCTCCCGAAGTCTTATGGTTTATCGTTTTATACTCTTTCAACTCTGAAAGATTTTCCTCTTAGACTCTCTCGGCCGCAGCGGTGATCTCCTTACTGCGCCCTTGCGAAAGTGGGACAAGATAAAATAATTTTGATCCGAAAGAAATGGGCCCCTAAAAAGCCTCATAATAGGTCTCACGAGATCCTACGAAATGATCCTTTAAGGATAGATCACTGACAGCACCGAAGCTCGGAAGATTCTCCGACCTCATAACCTGTCAGCGGACAGGCCCCTGAATCGTAGATAAAGATTAGATTCCTAGTAAAATATCGTATTGGACTTTAGCTACACAGCTGTCCTACCACGAGTTGCTATATAAAACATGCGTTTTTTTAAGTCCTATAAGTACATCGATAGCTGAGAATACAGGACTCATATTATCATAGTGGAGAAGTCCTGTCAATAGACGTCCTTTGTTCAGTCCTGTCACCATTCCGTGTACCTCTTTGATGCAAATAGCATTTCCATCGAAGAACCAACCATTGCGAGGAAAGGGATCACTGCCTTTGTTCATTTCGTTGGCCCATAGTGTAATCCTCTAAATGATTTAAATGGCTGGTCTACAGCGTTATCCGAGCCAAAAGGAAAAGAAAACTACACTTTGGATATAACACTTCCGCTTTCGGAAAATATTTCTCAATAGTTCGGTGAAGAAGCATCTTCCCATCTAAATAAACCGTCTTTCCATACTCAAATAATTAGAGGTCTGGGTTCCGAGACAAAGCTTTTGACCTTGTAACGGTAATGCAAACAAAAGAAGGCATATCGTAGAGTTGTAGATTAATTTTGCTAGTATTCATCCTAAAAGCCGTTATTAAGTTATTTGACGGAGATGTCGGCTCCTGCGGCTAGTTGGTGGAGAATTGCTATAATATTTAGCCTTCTATAATAGCGCTGACTGCGAATCATATTAAATACCGGTTGGGTAATCGTATTGAAGTCCAAGTCGATACTATCGTGGATGATATTAACAATGAATGATGCCTTCCATGGAAATCTAGTCACTATTTACCCCAGAGAATAGAATAGACAGTCTATCATATGGGCCTGGCCGGGTGAAAGTGGTACTTATGAAAGCGATGAAAGCCGGAATTCGTGCATGACCAATAACGAAAACGGCATTTGAAAACACCAATGATAAATACTTTTAATAAAGAGGCCTGCAAGAATATTTAGGTCCATGATGATAATTCTACGAAGTTACCGATGATGATGGTGTAATAATAGATGGGCATAAAAGGAAAGAATGTAAGATAAACCAGAGATACCCCAGGGTATAAATACATCTAGAATCCTTAGAAACCGATATATTATAGAAGAATAGAAATCAAGCGATCGCCTCTTCGCTTATAAATCTACATATCACATAGGTTTCCCAAAAGTTCCCTCTGCTGCTAGATCTATGCCATTTGTAGGCTCATAGTTTAACATACAAATGGCATTAAGTCTACCGGAAGGGGGAACTTTAGGAGAAATCGTGTGACATTCTCTAGAATTTATAAGTGAAGAGGTGATCGCTCGCTTTCTATCCATTAGTTATCTACTACCCAGATTTCTAAATTCTGCTATTCATTACCAGTGCCTTTATATTTATAGACTTATCATCATTTACATAACCACTTTGAAAGCTCCTCTATTAAGTAAAAGCCTACATTTTATCATCTATGTTATTTTACAAATGCCATTTTTCCCACTAGAAAAACTGTCATTAAATTCCTCTCGAGCAAAAACTTTCCTTCCCAACATCTTAAATAGATCTCTTTTCTCCGTTTTCCTTTTTTAAAATCCCAATATCATGAAGGATAAAAGTGCCGCCATCAAAGAAGATTCCTCTTCCCATAAAACCTTCTAATCAGAAATTATCTGACACAGACAATTACTGATATTGGGAAGGACAAGTCCGCTTAGTTTTTCATGATGTCTAGGAAATTGACTCTGGAGAACATCTGGAACCCCTCATCCAAATTCAGGACTTATTAGAACTCAGAGGTGGAGAGGACGCTTACAAGATTTCTAGTGCTAGAGTACCAGAGATGGAAAAAGATGAACTTGAAAGTGTTGGACAGTAAACTAATTATGAGAAAATGGTATTGTGGATATTGGTGTTATATTGTCCAGCTTCTTAAGTACAAAGATTTTCACAGATAGATATATAAGGGTGTGGAGCAATAGACTATATTGTCTGAATCTCCGATATACCCTGAATTTCCTGACCACTCAACAGAAGGCACCTAGTGTCCTGGTAAGAGTTCATCTAAATGAAATGAGGCTTATCTCGCAAGTAGTTAGGATCGCCTCGCTAATGATCCCAAAATCAACACCATGTCTCCACTGAGTCCACTTTTTTCATGAATTGAACAAGCTGAAACCCATGAAAGCCGGAATGGCGATAACGGTATCCGTGAAAATGTCCCTTTTCAGTAAAAGAGCTTGTAAGAATGTTACATCATGATAAACAAGGGCACCGATGATGATGATAAATATTAAGAGAAAAGAACGCAAGAAGCTGAATAATAAACTATAAATACCAAAAGGCGCGAATACCTCAAGAATTCCCAATGTGACCCAAAAAAAAGAGCAGTTAAGCAAGATCGCCTCTTCCAGTTTTTCAAGAGTATCCTCTGCAGTTTATGGGTTTCTGGTCTCATAATCTGACAAGTATTCTCATGAACTTCTGCTTTCATTGCTTTCATAAGTTCCGCTTTTATTAGTCTGACTCTCAGCTCGATCCGTGAATGAATCTCAACACCCCTTTCAAGCTGAATCGTCTTTTCTTTTCCGGTTAAATCCATTATATGACTACGTAAATAGAATATTTGTTCATAAGGCAATGGTTTTGCGAGGATCAATGCCCGCTACATTTTCTTGTGACGGAGCATACTCGGATTGGACCTTGTATTAAATTGGCCAATGTATTCAACCTGGGAGGACATTTCTACTGTGATTTGGCGACCATGAGATAGGGCAATTCACAGAAAAAAAAAACATCTAGGTGTTGATCATTGTTGGCCTTCTATTCATATTATGCCACTGATATCCGCATTAGTATACCCTCTGATTCTAACTTTGCGCGGCGGAGTGATACGAAGCAGAATGCTTGATTCTCAATTTGGTATTTCCTCGTAGACGTGTTGAAGGGGCCTTGTTGTGGGCATCTTGTGGTTTGTTCTTTGGCAGTATGAGCAACGAGCCAGTTGTTCTGACTGTTGCCAGCGACCATGTTTGCTACCTAACAGTAGCAGAGGTGTTTAGTCGTTAGGGCGTAAACGAAACAATGGCATTTCGTACCGCAGTGAGGCTCCATTGCTCTTGCACGAAATTTCCGATCCGACCAATCGACTCCCAATGCTAGGTTGAGCATTTTTATTTATGTTATCACATTTAGCATTGTTGGAGTCAGCCAACTGTAGCTGCTATGTGCCCGGCATGTGTTCCGTGACATACAAGTGCTATATAAGGTAATGGCTGATTGGCTTATCTGCTTCAGGGCTTTGAGGAATGAGGCTGTTAAAAATTGGCACTGGCCGGGTCTGGATCTCATGTATAACCGGAGATCTACATCCAAGAGGCCTGAAGGAATGCCCAAGTCCAACGCTGAAAAGGACGGAGCCCAATCCCAGGCGGGAATCCTTAAGCATTATTGGCAAGACAAATCGAATACGTAGACAATCCGCCTTAAGGCTTCGATGCACTATATCATAGCATATCCGACTATAAGGACCAATCCGAGTTAAGGTGGAAACGGAGTTCGCCTGCGCACAATTTGAAATAATCAATCATAAATATCATGTACGGCATAACCGTATGACCGAACATCGAAAAGCTGTGGCCATTCTAGAGATGTGTTGGAGTCTACACCCGCCGTGGCGATTCATAACCAACGGTAGGTATCAAAGATAAAGCTATACCACGATTTGCAGACAATGGATGAAACACGGACCATGGAATCTAATCTGGCTTCTGGCAAATTATGATACCGCACACCATGTATGGCCTTTGCACGGCCGTTATATGTGGAAATGTCATATGATACTGGTTTCGGGTTCTTTGGGGTCGCAATCTGGGCCACAAGGGCTCCTTACATCGCCAGTAAGGGTAAATGAAGACGCCCTGCAGAGGAAAAGGGGGAATAGATAATAAATTACAACTAGTAATTCTTATATCAAAGCCACCTAGTACATAAATAGAGTAGCTCAGTTGTATCGCTGCGACCAATAAATAGGTACGCAGCTTGGCATTCTACGTATCTGGCAATACAACATTCGCCACAAAACAATACATGATGGAAGCTGTTATTATTTTGGCAGAAGCTGATGGTTCTGGCATTCCCTTGACGTACTGTACGGTACCTACTGTTTCACCGATGTCTTTGAGGACGATAAAAAGGCAAGGCGAACGGTAGAATCCGATGCGGCAATTGAAAGTCTGAGTCAATTTCTGGGACTTCTGAGAATTAGAAAAAACACATCTCTCAACCACTCGTTTTCCGGTAGAGACAGGGACCGGGTGAGGTGTTGGGCGATCGCAACACGCTTTGGCCAAGACTGCAACTTAAATACAATAACTCGTTATGTTATTGGCATGCGCGACGCGTCATCAAAACGGAGATTTTTCGAGGAATTATAGTCGATTCAGCATTTGGGGCTTTGCTGGGAATCGTGCGCCACGAGGACATCACCCTAATGGCACATGATCATTGAATGAATGGGTGAGTCCGCGAATGGCCGCAATACGAGATTTGACTGTAAACGGGTAGAAACTTCAGAGAGCGAGAACCAATAATACGTCCTCAATCTATTCTCGCGGCATTTCAATTTCCAATTCGGACCCTACGGGCGGTTGGCCACCTGTTGGCAAGTTGGGAAATACCTCACGAGGTACCCAATCTACCACCGAGTACACAATTGGACTTGTCGACATCTCTGGGCGTACTAATGGGAGCTATGGACACGGTTCGCGCGCGAACGGCCGTATGATAGAGATTCCAGTCTTGCATTGTGAAATCCCATTGGCGGATTAAGGTGAAACATGGTTATTCCTCAACTGCCAGTGGTTATTGCCCACGAAGTGATGAGTGATGTTATTGTTTGGATCCTTCCTTCCAGGATAGCTAGTTCCGCCTGAAACTTCGACTGGATATGTTTACAAGAGCGTTCGCTGACAAGGTGATGATGCAATGTGGGCATCAGTCATGCCCTTGAACAATCCTAATAATCCTAATATATAACTACTGTAGATAATTAGAACCATCTACGTGTGCATTGTCAAGCATGGAATTGAGTTAGATGCTCCAAGTTAGTTATAAAACATAGTTGTTACCTAATAACTTATTATTATTACATGCAGCAGTTCAATGTGCCGGGTAACTAACTAGTCCTCGAGCCTTGCTTTAGCCTCCGTATACCCAAATTCTGGCAATATTAATTAATGATGTGTGGCGTAATACAGAAAGTATTTCTTTGTTCTATCTTTCAGTATATCATTTTAAGATGATTTATTCACTAGGTATGGAACTGATCAAGTTCCCCAATGTTGTCGGCTAACCTATCTGGACACTCGGTTCCCGATCTCCTTGGGCGATTCTTCGCCGCCTGACTGTGCAGGGCTTTCGGGTTTCATTCATGAGCCCACCTATCATACCTCACGGTCATTTATTCCTCTTTATCCCTTTCCGCCTTTTCTAGGGCCTCTTGTCCCCACCTATTATCCCTTCGACCGTGAGTCCTACCCAACCCTTGAGGGCACCGGCCCTGGAGTCGCATTGCCAAGCTAGAACTGCAGGACGGCTACCGGGGCTTTCCAAACAGCCTATCATAGCTTCTGGGCTCTCTTCCGTCCTTGATGGGTCCGTCCCCGCAAAGAAAAAAAAAAACCCTTAGATTCTGAGACAGTGATTTCTGTCGTTTGAAAATTCGCCGCTAAAGTGCCAGTACTGGATGTACCACCAGGATCTCAGAATTCAGGGCCGGTATAATTAGCATTGGAAGAGAGCCTAGGAGCTAGGCTATTTGGGAACCCTAAAGCCCCCGGGGAGCCATCTCACGATTCGAACAATCACTGCATGTTCTGCATCATATATAAGCAGCTAATGCGATAATGCGCATGCGACAATGTAACTAACCCCCCGTACATAAATTCAAAGAAAAAGGCGGAGTAGTGCCTACAAGCGTACTGTACCCTGCCAATTTATCATGGTAGATACTGATGAGGTTATTGGGTAGTGGGCAAATAGTACATTCTTTGATGATGGATAACAGGACTGATAGATGGTAACTTGACTTGCGATGGTGGTGGGTTGAGGTTGAGAAATAATGAATCGCGTCCAATTTTCAGGATTGCATTCGTGCGTTTTCAATAGTGCTTTTGGTTCGCAGAGGCACAGCGCTCCTACATGATACAGGTGCTAAATATATCATATGGGAGTCCTATCCTGTCCATGTCCCATGATTGAGACATGCACGGACATATGCAATTAAGAAAGGGGGAGAAGAGCTATGGCTGATATCTACTTGACATTTAGGAACTTCTCAAGTCTCATGGAGTCAAATCGGATGAACTAAAATAATAATAGCCTTTTAATCAACCCCGTGGTGGTTTAATCTTGTTCTCCACTGTTGATCGCAACGAAGATTAAACTCGAAGATATTGTAGGTTGATTACTAGTTACAGTTGACTAACCGTGCATGACAGCATTGCGGAATCCGCACTGCATGAGTCGGTACGGTATTGGACTCTTCTGTTTATGATTGCTTAGTGTCCCACTTTTTTTTCCATTTCTATCGAACTTGTATGTTTTTGTAAACGGGTTGACGATTTTAGTACTCGGCGAGGCTGTTTTGGGGGAACTCAAAGACGACGTTGCGACCCGTCAGACGTCGGTATACCTCTCCATAGGCGTCCAGGCGGTGATCAACGCCGCCCCGCTCCTTCTCATCCAAGATAACCTTGAGAGTCTTGCTACCATCCTCCTTGGTTCGGACGCGCTTTCCGACGATTTCGACCGGGTAAACGATGTCAGCCAGGATAGCGTCGTGGACAGCCGTCAGGGTTCGAGAGCGAGGACGCTTCTGGGTTAACTTCGAGCGCACGCGCGTGGAGCGCTTAGGCCGGGGAAGAATACGCCGGGAGGCAATTATGATGACATGCCGGTCCGAGAACTTCTTCTCGAGTTCACGAGTCAGGCTAATCTCATATTGTTACTTCCTCTCTTCTGTTCGTTTTTCTTCCCTCGAAGAAATTGATTCTTGTGTAGCTTACCGCTGTTGAATCTTGTGGAAGTTTTGGAGCAAAGGGACTGGAACAAAGATAGCGATGGCCTTCTTCCCATGGCCGACCTCAATCTGTACGTCACATTAGAAGACTGGATGGCCCCACGGTAACGAATATGCGATGGTAGTGATGGTGAGAAAATAAAAATGAATACGCCTTCAAAGAAATAAAGCCGCCCCTTCACCCCAATTTTGAACAACTATCTTGATATGGATTTCCCTATATTGTTCAAATCCCTGTCTCTAACCCAATTGTGTGCCATTCCAAATCAGAATGGTGTTTCTAGCTCATTGCAATCGATATATGCGCACAGAGCCCACAACATGAACTCTACCAATCCCCACGTATACAAATTCCCAGTGTAGAAATCTCTTCGGTGTGGCGGCATCTTTCATTGGTGAAAGACAAGAAGACAAGGAATATTGTAGATAATCACTATCACAACAATGATTGATTGATATTGAAATCGTGCCTTACCTCACGAGCAGAAACAAACTGCAACGGACGGAGGGAAGGCTTCAAATCCTGAGTATTGCTCTCCAGGTCATAAAAAGCATTGGCAAGCGAGGTCTCCAGTTCAGATGGGCTTTGTCTCGAGGGGGAGTTGGGGGCAATCTTGTTGAGGGCAGCCATATTTATTGTTCTTCAACGCGTCGACAGCGATAAAGGAAAGAGCCTCTGCAATGCTGCCTTGAAAATGAAAGAAAAATAAAAGCCTCTAAGGGGTGAGAACCGCCGCTATTGTCGTCAAGGGAACTTGCAAGCACAACTTCAAATTTTGGAGGTGTGCGCCAGCGCTCGCTTAGTTAACGCCTATGGCAAAAACCGCAGGCGGTGTACAGGCCATTTAATTTTTACCTTGGTCCTACTGGGGTTAGTGCCACCCCGTGACGGCTCTAACCTAGATATACATGGGAGCGACTTCCCCTTATTATAATATACAATGGTTCGAGGTTGAACACGAATTCAAAGAATACCTAATGACTCTATCAATCAGGTCTAGGTATTGTATGATTGAATTCCAAAGCTTTTGCTTCGAGGGCTCCGGAGTAACTTGATCCGAAAGTACTATTATGATCCCTAAGGATGCGCTAGTTTATGTACGCCTGGCAGCGCAGAGAAATTAATAATAAGGGAGCAAAGGGCTACTGTTGAATGCAAAGGGGCATACAGCAACTGCATGAAGTGAATGAAAGAGACGTCGACAAACTACCAACGCCAGGGATACACGCCCGTATTAGACAAGAAAAATAGAAAGACAGTAAAACGAGCCAGAGGGACAAATTCCGACACGTTCCTTATTTTTTTTCTCAGCTAGGAATCCATTTAATGATTTTGGATGCCGGCCTAAAAAGTTGAGATCTAGGGTCGTATCATTTATAAGACCAGAAGGGTGATCAACATGCGCAACCATTTTCAGCGGCCGCAGCGTTCCTGTCTCCGAGGTTGACTCTTGATTCGTCTCCCGATCTTCCGGAACCCAGAGCGGGTTGCCCGGTACCTGCGACAGCTCCTCGTGCCCCTTTCAAGCTAGTCTCTGGAATTGCGTTCGCAATAGCGGTAAAAACTTCGGCCACATTCACGCCGGTTTTCGCGCTGGTTTCGAAAAAAAGTAATCCTTCCTCTTCGGCATAGGTACTAGCTTCACGAGTGGATATTTTCCTAGCATCGCTCGACATTGACTCCGATGCTTCGTGGTTTTCTTCCGTGCCATCTCCCTCCGAATCTGGACCGGATGCATCACTAATACCACTATCAACTGGAACACTGCTGCGACCACTTCCGTCGCTCGTCAAGTCCAGCTTATTACCAACAAGGGCGATAACAATTCCCGGGCTCGCCTGTCGCTGGAGTTCTGCGACCCAATGCTTCGCTTTGACAAGCGAAGAGGGCTTAGTGAGGTCGTACACAACAAGGGCAGCTTGAGCATTTCTGTAATACATCGGAGCCAGAGAGGCGAATCGCTCTTGGCCAGCGGTATCCCATATCTCAAATTTGATCGTCCGTGAAGGCAGCGAGCATTTTTGAGTCAAGAAGGCAGCTTACTTTGTCAGCTCATTTGACCAAAACCAGATCAAGCGGCACCCCAAAGAAAATCTATTTATTAAATATTCATTTAATCTAGGGCTCGAAAGCGAAGCACAAATGCCGTACCTCCGATTGTTGGTTCTTTATTCTCTTGGAAATCGTTGTTCACGAACCGAAGAACGAGCGATGACTTGTAAGATATCAGATGTTAGATACCTAGAGCATAGCATACGAGACGAAAGCGTTCCTATGGGGAACAAGGGCGGATAACATCATACTTTTCCTACAGCTGCCTCTCCAAGAAGCACCAGCTTAACACTGCTACTTGGTTTCGGAGCGTTCGCGGTGGCTGAGTCGGACATGACCGGGGAGGCGGAAGGTGCCGGTAATTGCGTCGTTCAGTGGATATGGTTTTTTACCGAAAACAATGGTAGAAATTCCAAGAATGATAAAGTCGGTATGAATTTCAGCCCCGGGCTGGGGGTGCTGTGGGTATTGGAGTAGGGGCGGTCGCGAAAACCTGGAAGAGGCTGACGGAAGGAAGAACGAGAGGCCAAGAGCAATCCAGTCACACCTACTGAGTCATCAACAAGACCAACAAGATCATCGACCGACTGTAAGGATGAAGTGATGGCTTGGGACCCGAACAGTCATTCGAGAGCACGACGTTAACCGGGTTCGCCTTCGATTGTGGATGATATGAAAGCCGCCAAGGCGGGCTTATTAGCGCCTAGAAAGGTCGCTGGTCGCCGCAAAACGCGAGTCACGGGATGGGCAGTTCGGAGCTGACATCATCTCCGCCCATATTATACATATCATAGCGATAGCAACGTTACTTCCTTTGTACCTCTTATGTTCTGCAAATCATGACCGGATTGCCTGTAAAGGATCAAGCAGGAGTATCTAGGTAGCATTATTATATGTGTCGGGAATATGCATTTATATAAATATACATCGCCAGACAGGGGTTCTTAGAATCGCTTGCATGTCCGGATCGATGTCAATATACAAGATCAGCAGGAAATCACTGATTCACCGAACAGGGAGAACCTCGGCAAAGGAGGCGCATCGGGCGAACCCACCCTTGGGTAGGATACCAGGGCTACAGTGGTCCCCGCCGAATACCTGGAATCGGGAGATTCGGGGTACGTATAGTACAATGTAGGCGCTTGAGAACTGAGTATACAATATACTTACTACCCACCATCGTCCCGGTACTGCGAAATTTCCACAAGCTGCGCTGGCGAGCTGTGCTGGCGATCAGTTAGGTGGATACGTGTGGGATCAGCCAATGAGATCATACATCGCAACTTTCCTATCTCGGTTACATAACGGGAAACATAAGCGAAGCTGCCAAATGATTCCAGCACTTGAGACCTGTCATCGATGGAGATTACCTCTGGTGTATGTATGTCGTATGTAATGTACCTAGACATATAGTATATTATGATATACATAGAAATATGCAAGTGAGAAATTTGTCACCGAGCGGCTGATTTCTTACTCCTTTCAGGCCTAGAAATTAGCTAAAGTGTGGCTCATGCTTTCAAATGAGACCCAGACACTGAAATAGTACAAAATTATAAAGTCATGATCGTGGGAATCTTGAAGTTAGAACTAGCGGTGGCTCTTCCACTAATAGGACTGAGCTTTGCCAGGGCGACTTTGCATTAATGCGAGTTGAATCGCTTACGTCACATGTCTGACATGAATGGAGTGCAGGTAAAGATTGACTATCATTCACTAGTAGTCCTTTGCATAAACACTTACATCTGCAGGAAGCTAATTAATGTACTATTACGGGTCACTGTATTGACTCATTCAACACTTGAAGGAGAAAAGGAAAAAGATGATTATCGATGTCCGAAATCCCAAAATTTCCTTCTATATTTCCAATGAGGCATGGTTGCCTATTGCTTCACTTTCTATTGTACAACGAAATAAGATATATCGCAAGGTGATAAAGAAAAGTTGACCGCGAAGTCCAAAGCTCTAGCTCTCTCTATGGTTAGGTATCTTCCCATGCAACCGTCATGTCAATACCGTCTATGTTACAACGCCATATGAAACCAAAAGTGTAGCCCACAGAAAATAAAACGCTTTTAGAAAGGAAGATCGAAGTTCCAGGATGTCATCAAGTATCGCCGCACCAAAACGTCACTGAAGTACACGAAAGTCCAGCAATATTGGTACAGAGTCGACATGGGTGAGGAATTAATTAAATTCGTGACGCGAAACTGAAGGCCCGCCGTAGGAGCGAGGGTTGAGAACGAAGAGTAAGAGTACATGATCTGACAGAATTATTAGTTTATGAAAATGGAGCTTAAGCAGCGCAATATACGTACAGGGTGCGAGAAGCCATGACCCAGGGCAAATTGACATTCTCCTTCGGCTCCATCAGGGAATCGCGAGCGTTGGGAGACGAAGATCATAGCCATCGCAGTGGATTTATCGTGTGGTAGAAGGTTGAGGGGGAGCCCCTGGCTTCTGAACCCCAGTAATATCGTAGGAACCACGGCCCATGTTGGTCTCTGAGAAACCTCCTGAAATCATGGTGAAGTTAGGAATCTAGAACAATGGTCAATTACCTTGCGCCAGCAATGGGGATGGGGAGAGAGGCATCAGATACTTATATCTGTTGAGACAGGAGATCACGTACCTGAATCGTCTGAGATGGGATGGATAGTTGCTGCTGATTTACGTAAGGAGGAAGGTTCCGAGCTGACGTGGGCCGGAGAGGAAGCTTAGAAGCCGCGGATTGGTTAAAGAGGCGTACAGTTTAGGCCGGTTGTACTGTCTCCCGTCGTTCTTCTTTGGTGTACCGGTACTTCGGGAGCTCGGAGATCGGATAGGTCCACTATTCTAACGGGAACGGAGACAACACCAAGATTTGGGTGCAACAAGATCGCGCGAAATGAAAAAGGGATATTGTCACTCCCGAGTATCGATTTCCACTTGATTATCGAAATCTGATGTGGGGCGTGTTTATAAATATAAAATAATCGGAGAGTTGCTAATCTTGGTTCGGTCGAGTGGACGATCCGATCCGACACCGAGATTCAAGGATGTTAAGTACTATAGGTGCTCAGGCTCGCAGCTGCAAGGAGAATCCCGTCCGATGTAACACAGATCAGAGCGGCTGGAAGGAGGTATCCTTTTTGTAGGCCGGAAAACAGACCAAGCAGTAACGATCACAAGGGATGAATTTCAAGATGCAAGCTTCTGCGATGGCGCCACTGAATTTCGAAAGAGTGTATGTAATAAGAGAAGGAGCTGTCTGCGATTTACCAGTCTGGTTCTCTGTAGGTCTGTGTTGATAGAAAGGGAAGGCAAGATAAGCGGAAAGGGAAGGTCAAATATATATCTTTTTTTTTTTTCATTTCCCTTCTCCCTGCCCTTCCTCTCTCTCTTACAAAATTTTTTCTTTTTTTTCTTACACCCAACGAGAAAGAAAGCTCATTCGGCCCGTTCCCAAGACAGAGGTACAAGGAAGCGACAGTACCTCAGCCCCTGATTGAGCCTTTCTTATTTGGGTTAGTGATGAGTCCGTCAGTACTTGGAGTGAGCATAGTGACCCGCAGGCATCTTGCACTGCCGAAGGGGGACGATTTCGCTGTTCCGGCAACCTTCGAGCCCTACTAGAGCTAAAAAAAGGGCGCAACTATAGAGGCACCTCTACAGGATGCAGGACTTGACCCACGCATGTAGATCCAGGCCAGGCAGGTTCCCGGCCCAAACAAACCCCAGAGCTTACTACTTTCATTTGTATCGTCGACTCGTCTCTTTCTCCCGCTCCTAGTTTCTCTAACCTTCTTCCTTCGCGCAAATGAAAAAAAAAAAAAAAGAAAAGAAAAGAAAAGAAACCCTCCTGTGATCAATGAATGAAAATAGAAAAAAAAAATTTGCAAATAGAGAAACCGAGCATCAGCTCTCACAACCAGGATCAGGTTCAATCAGCACCATGACCAGCATCTGACCAGGATCAGGCCTCTTGAATTGAGCCAGGACTAGACAATAATGAAAACTCTCACGCTTCTATTCTGGATCCTATACATCATTCTAAGTATCTATGCATCTCGCATCTTGTCGTCATCTGGTCCCGGTTGTCTACTCGCTATATACATACTAAGTTTACACCCAAGCTGCTGCTGCTGGATGACTGACTGGGTCTCACTGTTTTCGTACATAATAATGTAGTGGGGGCCGCGGCGGCGTACAGCCATAGCGGCTCCATCGTTGCAAACGCCGCAGTTCTTACTCCCCTACGAATGGACATCTCCACCAACGTCCCCCTATCTCGCGTGGGGTGGTCTCGTCGTCGGTGCCTCTTTAGCGTCCAGGATACGCCATCTCCGGATCGTGCAATTCCGATGAAACCGCTCCTGCTGAGTCCCATATTATTGGCAAGGGAGAAAAAGTCCTTTATGGCGGAGTACAAGGATATTGCTAGCAGCTGCCTCCTCCGAACAAATGAGCCAATTTGGCTAATAGGCCCGGTTACAGGTCATCATAGGCGAGGTTATGGCTCACGGAAAAATAAACATCACTCGCAGAGGCTGAAGTAGGCCAAAACTTCCGACTCAGAGACCCAGGCAGGTATGTAGGTAGGCGTAGACGCAGCAGACGACAAACGACAGACGTGCTAGACGCAGATGCAGATATGCAGATATGCAGATGCAGGAACGGATCCTGACATGAACACCAAACTGACACAGAAACCACTACATCACGCCAGTTAAGACGCCGGACCAACAAATCCACACCTCCCGGTGTTACTGGTTGCAGTCCAAGCAGAACCTTCCACCAGACCGGCGTTGGAAACCGGCTGCCGTCAAAGATGCAGCCCTAACAAGCTCGCGGCCAGGGATATCCTCTCATGAGAGGGCCTACGGTGGACCGTTGTCATCGAGATTACTCCCCCAAGATGCTACTTACCGAGAGAAGACAACCTGCTTTCTAGTTTCTAGCCCTTCCAGCTTGCACGTTAAAGGATGTTGCAAACTTACGCCACGCCCATTCTCCTAGAACAAGTGTTGACAGCACGACTGTTGCTCACGTCAAACGAAAATTATTTCCAAACTGTTCCGCGAATGACTGCTTACTGACTTGGTGGTGGCCCTGGAGGACGAGGTGCATTGCATTGCTGCAGGTACAGGCACATTCAGATCTCTTGTAGTAGCTTTGTTACGGAATTCTGCACGCCTTTGAGACACAGCACAACTCTGTCAACCGGCCAGGGACAGCTGTACTAGTAGTAACTTTATGCAGCCATAGCGCCAGAAATTTCTAGAAGGCCCTTGACTGGTGTCTCGGGACGGGAGCAAATAGACGAATCGAGAGCAACATATCAAACAGAAAAGAAAGGCAATTAAAAATGAAAACAAAAAAGAAAATGTCGCGTTGACGCCACGACTTCTGAAAGGCTTAACTAGGCTGTTTATTCTCTCTCTCCTGCGAGCTCGTATTATATACGAATAACAATCTTCGCTAGGGTTGAACGACAACTTTACCCATTTACAGGGGAAATCATCGCATACCCATAATGTTCAGATAGGCTCACTGCTTTCATACTCCCATAAGCTAGAAAAGTTCTCGAAAACACGGAACACACACAAGGTTCTGTCAGCGATGCCTGCGCTTATTCACACTCAAACCTCTCCAGCGCTTATCGGTGATCGCCTGCGTGTTTCACCCCTCTCTTTTATCCACCAACCATATTGACCCTACCTAAGACAAGAGCATCTACCCGTAGTCATGCGCCCCAGATTGTAGAGCTTCGCAACCTCATGTACAAACGCAACTTTCCACAGGTAATTGAAGGGTAACTACTTACTTTGTTTCACTTCAAACCTGAGAGTTGCGTCGGCCCAATGCAATGCCTTATTCCCCCCCCTCGCCTTCTGACTGATCCCAAACATACTAGTACTTTGAATTGGTGCGGGTCCCGTTTGCGGGCTCAAACCCCACGAAACCGAGGTCGCCGCGTGGCCACGAACCCAACATGCCCAGGGTCGACACAACTGTGAGGCGCCCCGCCAACACAAACTTCCTCAAACCGCACCTTGGCCCTCTCAGAGAGAAGCAGGGGACAGGCGGCACAACAACACATGAAGATCGAGTTGTCCTTCTTGGATCTGAAACAATACCTTTGGAGCTGTTTCCTATGGCCTATGGCTGTACTGTAATGTACATACTAAGTAGCCCGAGACCAGAGGGACCATGTTATGAGAAAAGCTTAGCTTCATCATGATGCCATCGACCGTAGCCTGTAGAGGTGACTTAAAGTATCCTACATGCGTGTGGGGTACGATACAAATTTCTCTTCCCAAATGTCAAGCTGTGTGTCAGTAATGCCAAGTTGGTTAGGTACCTATCTCGGCTTTGGGTTAAGCCCGACAAAAATGAGTGAGGCACATTTCGTGTGGCTAGGGCTTTCGGCAACACGTACAGTAGTAGTACAGACAACGTACGAGATTGATGACCAGAGCCACCAATCGAAGATCAGCTGCTTGAGAAACATGCTGTCATAGGGTTGACAAGGACAGGGAACCTCATCTTGGGGGATTGTTATGAATCTTCACTAATGTTGCGACCCCGTAGCTATTAATATGTCATGAGTGGGAGCCTAAACAGGTGCATGTTTTGCTTAGTAATCATTTCTAGTAAGCGCAACAAGCCAATTGGATTGCAATTCCGAACATTCATCTAATCATGTATCTACTAGCAGTTACTACAGTACAGTACATAGTTGCTGATGTGATCGATCTAGCTTTGAGGGTATATACGAGTACGAATATATATTGTTTTCCCGGCTATTCGACTAGTAAAATTGGCTTTTGAAATAATAATCAAGGATGTGTTTGAAGAGGGTGCGATGTCTGTTTGTAATATCTGTTTGTAAGAGTGATTATTAACTGTAGCCTGTTATGATATAAGTTGTATTGAGACAGTCATAGTAAATCCTTCCAGCCACCAAGCCTTGTGGCGGTCGTGATCTTTCTCTTTTCAGACTAGCCACTGACTTTTCGGAGTAACCTAATGGTGACGGAAGCCTCCCCGGCTGTCCATCTCCACTGCAATTAAACCTCAACGAAGTGCGGATTAGCAGATGTTCCATCGGGATGGTCCTGTGGCGCATTCCTGGACGCCACAATCTGATGCATTTTGTATGTACATGTACTATCATTTTTTCGGCTCTCGGCGTTCTGGGCCTCAGAGGCGCTCCGTACTAAAATGGTTCGATGGAAGCCACAATTCCCAACTCCAAGGGCCCTGAATATCCCCACTTCCCGGCCGCATCACTAGTCGCCGAGCGGCCACTAATATCAATGGTGAGTTATATGGGCTAATAGGCGAACTGATTCAAGAGACATCCCCAGCCAATCCCAGGAGGTCGTGCGCTAGCTTAACCCTCAATGTGAAGGAGACTCTCTGTCTTACTCCATAGGAGGACCTACCTGTCCTTGGCGGAAAGAGGGTGTGGGGTTCAGTCCGATCGTCGGATCCGATAATACCTGATCCGCAGGGTCAACTGCCTATTGCAGCAATATTTCTATAGCGATATACGGTCAGCTAGCCATCTCCGCAAGAAGTGCTAGAACTAAAGAGCACTCATTTCATTGATATGGCTTCCGGCCTCTTTTTAGATAATTTCCTAGTTAGTTTTAGAAGCTAGCAGAAAAGAAGATAGCTAAGAGATAGCTTGAGTGCCATTCAAAGCTCACGGGTACGAATACGCGAACGAAGTCAATCTCTCCGGTATCCAATCACATCTCTGGATCACGTCGTTGTTTGTTTGCTAGCATCCAACTTACGCAATTGCGAGTAGTGCATCAATGTTTGTTGTATATGGTCCCTAGTCCCTACATATGACATAGCATAGTAATATGACTGCAGTATTTAGGGTATCATCTATCACTGCCAAAAGATCACACGTCATAATATGGTATGGCGCCCTAGCCAGACATTTGCTCCATAGCATGATTGAGAGCAGACCATGCGCCTCCATTCCGAACAGAGAAAGAGGGTCCTGTCACGATCCCATCGCTTTGGTAAATTAGTCTAGTGGAAGATTTTCTGTACTCCATAACCTAAGGACTTGACTAACTGCCAACTAAACGAAGATCTTCTCCCTCATGAAGAGCATGAGGGAGGTTTGGACAAACCGGAAAAGAAACCATTTTTAGCTAATTGATTAGTCCACGGGCCCCATCAACTAATCAACTATCATGATAAGTCGTTAAGCATTTCCCAACATCTGGTTCCCGATGCAGGCCCCGCTTTCCTTCAGTTTAATCTCCATCCATGCTATCGGATTCAATTATGACAATAATACTCCGTAGCCTGTAATCTTATATACGGGGTTGCAGAGGACACAGGTTGTGAGTTAGGCTATCCATTCGTTCCCTATTATGTTGTTTAATTGATGATGGTGGTCGATCGCTGACCCCTATGAATTAGGTACAGACGAGTCACATCAAGATTAGAGCTGATTCCAAGCCATCGTTGTAGGATCGCCAAACGGCGTTTGGTAGTTAGTTTTCTAGCACACTAATTTATTAGATACTATCAGTATCAAGTAGACCTTCCTATATAGTAGTAGTAAGTTTCTTGCCTCCACTACTATGGGATGCAGGCTATAGGTAGTAATGTGCAAGTACATCAATTATATCAACCAAAAGAGTATGACCCACCGACAGCGGTTGGAAGCATCATATAGGCTTCACAGTAGAAACCTTTTGCTTCTATTATTCACGAATTATATATATTAACTGGCCGAGACCGTCATTAATTAGAGATAAAGCCAAAGCATGTTATTCATATCCACAGAATACCGTAGACTAGTCATAAGCCCCTTATTGTTACCCGGAGGTTCCTAGCTAGCCTAGGATTCTCTTGAGCTGTAGCTACATATCCAATACATACCTTCATGGGCCTAGGCCGTTGAGTAGCTTTAAATTATGCATAACTAGCTTTGACTACTATATATTCCAACCGACACCAATCATAATCGAAAAGTTGATCGCAATTAGTCTTCCACATTGTTTTTTTTTTTTTGTTTCAAGAGTAAACTAGAGACTTTCCAAAATTCTTCCTAGGTAGCAAAGACATATATATACATACTACTAAGCTGACTTGAGAATTTTTTCTTAGTCACGTACTAAGCTTACTATGAATATGGTTAGTACTAATTTTAATCGTGTGAGGCTGATACCATAATAGAGCGGACTTTGGCAGTGTGAGCGCTAGCCACCTATAGTTTAGCTAGAGGCCGGACTGTATAGTGGTACAACCGGGTTCTCGCCTACAATTTTAGTAGGAAACAATTTTAGTAGGAAGGGGGGTTTGATTTATTATTATTCTATACTCTACTAGTAGATTCTTCTCTCCTCGGAGTAGCATATTTCAGCTTTCCGCGTTTAGCCTTCCTTCTACCGTACTCACATGTACATACATAGTGATTCTATGATTGATCGAATAACGATTATTGAAGGCCTCCGGGGCTAACGAGACTTCAATCCATTCCTAGTAGCTATATGATAGTACATATGATAGCGTTATGATACGTCATAATATACTAGGTACTAATCATGCAGTTTTCACACACATGTGCTAGTATACTACATGTAGCTAGATGATAGATCAAGGATCAAATCGGCTGCAGAAAGATGTACAGATCGTATCGAACTTTACCGCTATACAGAAGAGAACCTAGGTAGTTACATGTCACGGTAGTAGTCTTCTGTTTTATATATATAGCTCATGAGCTAATCTGGTTCCACACACTTCCAGGTCCTAAAGGACTCAGCCTATTCTAATAGTGACCGGTCCCGATTGACCGGATAGGTACATGATGTACCTATCACATACACGGGTTCTGCCCCGCCCCCCCAAAACTACTATGTCCTTCCGTTTTAAACTTGCATATCTAGTTTTCACGAAGATGTATATATCCGGATGGTTTTTGATATAGCCCAGGGGTTAGTGTAGTTGTTCTAGTGTATATTGTCTATAGAATATGCATGATCCTACAGAGTTTTACACGCACGCGGTTCTCTATTATCATTAAGCCAATCAGGCGGAAATTTATAAATATGAATTCACCCCATATGGAGGAGCATCGAAGTGGTGCCCGGCAATTGGAGTAAGGCAAAATTAAAGCTCATCGGTTGGACAAAGCTAGAATAAAGAGCACAAAATCTCCGGAAATTCTAGCTGGATCTAATATATGTTATCCCCGTATATAGGTATTCTTGGTGCCCTAGGGAGGGCAGACTCGAGGATCGCGATAAAGATGGAAAGATCACCGGTTTAGCAGGGAGGGAAGGACACATCAATCCCTGAGGCTTGAATTTCCAGGTGAAGCTTCTCTGTTTCCTTTAAGCTGCGACTCAAGGCTTTGTACATGTACATATGGCAGTAGCTCAAGTTGCTACTTAATATGAGTCATAATGTTTGCTGTGAACTGTTTAGTAATAATAAATACTTTGGATAATAATGTAATGCATGTACATACATTCGATGCACCTACCAATGTACGTGTATGGTGACATGACTTATAAGCTATATGTAACTAGCACCATTCACCATTAAGAATTTGTTGAGATCCATTCATGGATCAGACAAGTCGGTGTGATGAAAATGAAAGAAACTCTTCTAACTGAAGGCGCCAATATTTCGGAAGCAGAGGCTCGGCGAATTCTAGGATTACATCGCTTTTCGCATGCAACTCTTGAGAGATTCATGAACATCATGAGAGCATGAAAGGACCATCTACTGTACCTAACTAGCGGGCTGACTAGGCACCAACTGAGGTTCCCTATGCCATCGATATTGGGACATAACTACGCCTGTAGGCGGGTTGGTGTCTGAAATATTGTAGGAAAAGCCACTACCAAGAATATCAGACGTCAGTGATGGATTCTATTGCTAGGCCCACTTCAAGGGCTCTAAGCTCAGAATTTCATGGAACTGGGACCTGATGTGTGGACCTGATGTGTGGATGGTGATCGTGGATCACCATCCGCAGACTACTTTACCTAACTAGCGAGCTTGCTAAGGCACAGTGCCTAGGGCACCAACAGATTGCGATATTAATTCAACTTTATAATTCCCTTTGATCAACTGCTGACGAACCGTCTAGACAATACCACTTTTGGTGGTATGAGGGGAAGGGAAAGAACCTCCTAACCTACCCCTATACTACAATAATCACCGAATAGATGATCAGCACGCGACACACTCGAGTTAAACACGAGAAAATTTGCCACCTACGGCACCGCCAGTAGTTAAAACTCCAATCTCGTTTGCAGAACCGCCAGGTGTCGAGAAATGTGTAAACTTATCACGAGTGACCAATTTTCTTATTCCAATCAACTCCCCCCACCAAACACTCGGACTTGCAGCCACCGGGGACGATAACCGTTTATGTCCTCATGCTGCGGTAACGGATATGTTCTTGATGGCTACACAAGTAAAACTTTTATCGAATCGAATCGTTCACTGACATTAAGACCTAACTTCAATACAGACAGCTGAGGGATATGAGCGGTTCCTCGGTAAGCCGACATTTGCAGTATGCACTACGTTGACCGCATTTAAGGCCTTGTCTTAGATCAAGCAAGTTACCATCAGGCGAGAATCGCCCCTTGGTTTGTAAATTTTTACTAGACATAAATTGTCGAGCTTGTGGTAGTGATACGAAGGGGACTGGATACCCAGTTTAACCATTTTCGGAACCGCGCTTCCCATCAATCGGATACCTGTAAGTTGATTTAAACAGTTATCAAACATATTTATCACCGGGTATTATATTTTTAATGTTCGGGAGTATCGTGTTGGTGCAATGTGGCGATTCTAGTACTATACTAACCACACTAAGGGGTAGACAGTATGTACACCAGACTCCCTGGATCTTCGCTGGATAGCGCCTTCCGAGCCAAAGAGATTGGGATGACTAGCGAGCAACAACTTTCCTGGAAACTTGGTTCTGGGACAGGCCTGTCAAGTCGAACACGTGGAAAGCTCGTTCGAGGATCGCAAATGGGTCAACCAGCCATTGGGATCAACATCTCTATATTCTAACGCTGAGCTTGGGAGGGATAGAACGGTAGCCTTTACGTTGAAGGTTGAATGGTCACTATCGCTTAAACAGCGGTTTAAACCTCTTCCAGGGCCTAAGTATCACTCTTATAGTGTGAATATAGTCCCTGGACCTCCTTAATAATGGGATAACTTGGGAAGGAACAGTTAAAGAACTAAGAGTTTCTTCTAGTCTAACTACCATGAAATGTTTCCTTTACATGCATATTCATAAGATCTGAGCGCATTTGTCATACCCAATGGAGTTATCCTTAGGTCTGTGGTCACTGGGTGCCAGTGACGTGTTCTAGCTAGGTACTGGTGTTGAGGTTCGCGAGGCCCTACATTTCGGAGGCATCCCAGTAAAGGTATATCTGCTTAGATGGGCCACTCCCTTTCTAAAAAAATGAAAAGGTTGTAGCAACCAATCCGTAAGGACGTACGGATATAAGTCTTGTGCCCGAGGCAGAACTTTAGGAAGGGGAGAAATCGCAGAGTTGATTGCTACAACCTTTTGTTAAAAAAGGGAAGTGGCCCATCGGAGCAGATATACCTTTACTGAGATGCCTTCGAGACGCAGGACCTCACGAACCTCAAAAGAACTAAGTACCCAGTCGGAGCACATCACCAATACCCAGCCGGAACACGCACCCAGCTACACACCATCAAAGAAGCCGCAGGGTCCGCCAGTAACCACAGACCTAAGGACAACCTCACCGGGTATGACAGTATTGCCTATGAGACTTGAGCGAACTTGGTTTCCCTGAACTATTAAGTACCTGAGTAGGTAGTATAATTCACGAAGTCTTTTACCCCAAACTCTACATAATTATGCACTAGTAAGATTTAGCAACGTACCGCCTTCTTGAAGAGACGGGAGCAAAAAGGGTTGAAATCTTAGAATTCCGTGAGTACTATTCATATGCTAAGCAAATAATTTTGTTACCAACAATATGTTGAGAGCACACTATGTAACGTAGTGCTGGGGAGTCGCATCAAGGATAGCCGATCGATCGCTTGGCTCTATTGTCCTCGGCTCAAATGGAAGGAATCGAACTTTGCTTGATACAAATAAGTAGTACTTAGTAGTTGGTACCAAGACCTTCAATAGATAGCCTATTATCTTCATATTTTAGAAGACGTGGAAGGCCCGGTCAAAGTGATGGATGTTCGGCATGGCGACCCGTAAGACAGCGACCGTCAATCAATATATTAGCAAATGCATTCGGGTAGCGACCTCCTAACTAGAAGTGCTTAAAGCCCCTTATTATTTGTTTCTCTTTCAACTTCTCTATACATTAGTTCACTCTTCTCTCAATTTTCACCGTATAATATATTACCCACTTCAATATGCCCAGTTGAACATGCAGGGAGCGGCGGCTGTGGGTGGATTGGAAATCATGACAGCAATGTTCTGAATAGTGATATCCCACCATGAGTTCCCCGCCACAAGACAACTTTACCCCATACAAGAGCAGCCTCTAGCAGAGCAGCTGGAGCAGGAGGAGAGAAGGCTGCAGGGTGTATCGCTAGGACAACACATCGAGCTCAATGAGAAATATCCTCTGTATATGTTGAACATGCCAGCCCATCACTGAGGACCACAAGGCAGCTATCGGGGGAGTTGCTCCAGCTGCACACACTGTGCTGGGGGTGCCTCCTATCACCTTTTAGAAGCACAATTATGTACGTAGTGTGCTATAGTACTCAGGCCACTTTTTAAGAAGTCAAAGAGAGACAAAGATCTCGGAGGCCTTGCGTTTCCGATTATCCCAACTTGACCTGGGTACATTAAAGAAGTTTCCGCAGGAGTCCATGTTGTTCGCAAGATGTCTTGGGATCTCGCGGGACTTCATGGTCAGTAAATGCAGACGTTAGGTAGCGCTGTCGCCTAGATTAAAATCGTTCCTCTAAATGGTCTCCCTCCTTTTCCTATGAAAGATGGCTCGATGCATTGGAACGGACATATTTTCTTTAGTAAGCTCTTTGGGTTCAAGATCAATCCAAGTTGGTGAGCAAACTGAGAGTACTTACGAGTCGATAGCTCTTCAAACACTTCTAACGAATGCTCAGGAAGAGACGCGCTACGTTTTAAGCCAATTCCGGGTCAGGAACTAGTACCTCGCAGTCGCAAAGTCCAATCATACGGCGGATCGCCTCGGGGAATCCTGTTTGTGGTAACGGGCCCAGACAATCCGAATGACATAGACCGTCGTAATTGGGGGAAATGGGGCCTCTATACGTAGTAGAATAGATGTAGGTTTCGCGAATGAGGCTCGACGGACGGATTAAAACTTCTTCATTTTGAACCCCGCGAACCGAGAAAAGATTTTTCTCATAGATCTCTGAGCGTTCTAGATTCATGAACGGTTCTCAAGACCTAAGCTCTTTTCTTCTAATAATCAAAGTATGCCGACTCCTAGTTGATCGATTAATGAGACAGAAGGTCAGCGAGCTTAAAGAGCAGTCCACCCAACGGTCATTCCAGTTTTTGGATGTGCTGGGCGTTTCCCACCTGTCCTGCGATATTCCTTCAAGTGCTTTTCTTGATTATAAGCCATGCCATTACCGGGATATATATATACAACTAGGTCAGTCTGGTACCAGATGGCCGATTGCGAGTAACTTCGCCCACGCAAGTCAGATGACAACGAATACATGGGATCCGCGGGTGGATATAACGCCTACGATAAATATATTTGTCTAGATCATGGTGGTTATTGTACCAATATCCCCAAATTGCGATGAAATACTCAAGCTAGGGTTGAGCAACTTGGCCAAGATAGCGCTTAACTAGCGTCCAGCACTTGGAATGGAATGGATACCCATAGGCCATGATGAAATTCTCAATAATTTTGAGAGCTTCAATATCATGCTGGAGAGAACATCACACAAAGCTTTGGTGCTATAGCACCAGAGTAGCCAGCATCGTATGCAATCTGACGGGGCATTTGCATTTCTTGATACGGCACAGTTCAGCTGGCTCATCACCATACCAGATGCATGGTTCAAGTGTTCCAATTCCGGAGAGTGCGAAGGTTTCGATGCTCCTAATTTGGTTTACGATGACTTGAGAGTAGTGAATCCATTAGAAAGGCTCTTCATACCCAATGGTGTCCTTAGTTGAGCACAGCCAAACATACCGAGTCGAATGGATTAATACCAGACTGGATGTTCTCCGTCTTTCAGAACCGTATTTCCACATCCGCCACAGAGATCTCGAGCATATATAGTAATAATACATGTATATGGGATGGGTCGATGGTTCTTTGCATCAATCTGTTCGTTGCCGCTCTTTTTTTTAAGATTATCTTTGAAATAAATGGCGATCGTCTCAGTCACCAATAATCAGTTAATTATGAAGCCTAGAAGGTCAAGATTCATCAATAGTGACCTTGTAACACACACATATTTATGTCTTTATTGGGTATCAGTGATGGTACGTACCAATGGTCTGTATTTACTGGATTCTTAATTTCTTGAAGCTTTCGGGCATGAACTTGAAATAGTTTGTTCCATGAAGCAGAAGTCAGTTATTTATGAGGTCATTTGTCCCCACTGATTGTGGCCCGCAGTTCGGCTAGTTACCTCATTTTGGAAGCCCACAATCGATATCCCTGATCCTGTTGCAGCTGCTCCTCACATTCTTGGGTTTCTTCATTTTCCTAGACCCTTGAAAATGACGCAAGAGGTAATTGGAGCTTTCAAAAACCTCCATACATCTCTTCACAAGGTCATAAATTCACATAAGCATCGACCGTGACGGCGATGGGAAAGAATACTTGGACTTTGATATATTGAAAGCATAAATGTCTCCGCGGCCTGTAGGCGGTTGGCTGTAACGATAACTAATAAGTAACGAGCAAGATCTCTCTTCACACATGAATTCCTTGAATTCTCAAAATGTGAGATAAAATGTTTACATAATTTTACATCTAATATATTGTGGACTCGTGGTTGACATTAGAAGAAATGGAAAAAGGATATTAGCGAAGGTGCTTTGGCTGATCTCAGGTGGTAGTAAGGCCGGTTTGTTCGAGCAATTGAATAGTCGAGGCAGTCAACGGTCACATTCCAGAGAGAAGTAGACAATAGTAATAGTACTAGATAGGGTAGGTAGATATAGTGAATGAATGGATAGTGACGAAAGCAATGGGTCATAGGGGCTGATTTGTTGGATAGAGAGACTCTTTATCCCAATACTCCTCTCAATTCCATGGCGGGGAACATTTGCAAGGATGATCGGATGATGACCCCGTTCTTAATTCGATGGATTGACCGTTGGAGAGGATAGAATTTGAGTGACTACCAAAGCTATATCGCAAAATCAACTTGGGGAGGGCAATATTGCGAGGAAGCAAAAGCACAACTTTGGAAGGTATTAGATCCTGCACGATTCCAAGGATGCAAGGGGAAAAATGATCCTTGCAGGAATCCCGGGAAGGCTACAGATAGAACTTCCTGCCTAGAAATAGTAGTAGGTAAGGCACTCCACAGTCGGCGAATATATGTAGGGAAGTGAAGGAAAAAATAGACCACACAGGCAGATAACTCAATCCTATGGGCTGCAGATAATTCAGAAAAGAGAAATCCTAAGACAGCATAATGGGGAGACAGAAGAACCCTGCCAAATGAGGCTATCATTTTGGCAGCGCAGGAAAGCTGACTGCGAAAGGCACGCCCTCAATCATAATTCCGGCTCAGAGTCGGAAGCGAACGTGATGAACGCTAGATTGTGAAATAGCTCAATTTCTCTGTGGATTTTTGGGTAATTGGAGGTCCTCAAAAATCAGACACCCAAGTAGAACAAAAAATCACTCAAGGACTTTCATGGGACATGCCACCCAATGACGCGGTCGCCCAGAGGAAGATGCTTGATCACTAGGAACTGAGTGGAAATGTTATGATCAACAGGCAGACTCACGCTGGCTATTCGTATTCATAATCCAACATAATGCACCAATGTACCTTGCATAGGAGAAGGAAGATTATAAGACGCAAAATCTGTAGTATATTGAATTTCGATTGCTAGAACATCATGTGCTTAGTTATTAGTAGAATTGTGGTGCTTTGTGAATACACTGACACCATGATCGTGACATGTGTAATAAATTGAGTCCTTGTATATTGGTACAAGTCGCAGAGGCTATGATGTGCGCGTCACTACTCAAGGAATTAAAGGCGGAGAGAGCGACTCTGTTTAGACGGCAAGACTTCCAGCAAATGAGCCTTTTTCGGAGCAGGCTGCGGTCAAAAAGCTTGTGAGGTACGTGGTGGTTGAGGAGGACAGTTTCTTTGTACGCAAGAGCTGATAAGTGACGGGGTTAAGCGTCAGCTTGGCTGATGGTAGGAAGAACATTGAAAACCCAAGCAAGATGTATCGAGGGTATATTATTAGGATACATTGGCTGATAGCTGAGCAGGGTGGCCACAAGGCTCAACAGGGTAAACAGGCTAATAATTGAAAGGGCCGGAAAGGGAAAAAATTTTTTCGAGACCACATTGAATGAAGAGAAGTACATCTATACAACTTAATCAGGTTACTTAGGTTCTAGTTAGAATACATAGATTCCAGGAACCAGAAGGCCGTATATTTAACGACAGAACTAGCTGCAAATGTCGACATCCTGTCTAAGCGGGCTCGAGTGAAGCCTCAACCATTGCGCCGTGCCATGATTCATCAAGGCCAATAGTGTCACGATGTTCTTGTGTTTAAGGGATTCGAACTCGACCTCCTTAAGCTTATGACTACATATACGACTATGTTCTAGTAGTAATTTCATTGATCACGACATAGAATAGTCATTATCAAAGAAACGCATAGCGAGAGCGAACCGTAGAGGGAGATGTAAAACTTATCTCAAGTAATCTGCTAATAGTGTTTGATCTAACTTAACCTTATTAGCAAATTCTATGATATCATCCGAGATAGAAGCTCACAGTTGCATTCATAATGTAAACGAAAATTCCCTGTTTTTGGAAGGGCATTCCAATACCCCAGCATGCTTAGAGAGGCCGCGCGGCTCTGAAAGACACGAACACCCGTAGGTTCAACACAGTTTACCTGGGTGCCGGTTGCATGTAGTTACCGGGTCATTAGATGACAAATTGATCAGTATAGTTATACATAGTAAGAATCAATAAGAAGGTATGATCTCACTACGACAAAATATTTATCTTTGTAGGTAATTGTCGTTACGCTCACGTAGCGAAGTGAGACATGTAACAGTATAATCTATATTATACTGCTAATGTCTATTTTGCTAAAGGGAACCGCGATCGAGAGGATTTATTTACAGTAGTGCTGACTAATCATCATTAAGTCTCCAACCCGAGACTCGGAGTTAACGTGATTCCACCTATTATACCGACAGTAATAAAATAGGCAACTGCCGAGTAGAATAGGGCATGTTTCAATGCTTTTTAGGTAAAATGTTACAGTACCGAGCTCACGGTTCGCAGTCGTAGCAAGCTTCCTAATAGGTATTTTAATGATATCATGGACGCCCAACGAGACGGCTTTCGGTCACACTCAATTGGCCCAATCTTGCCATGATATGTAGGGAAAAATCGCGCGCATAATGAGCCTTATACGATCCATAGCTTCCTTTCGGCAGATCGGAGATAAGGCTCTTGGATCCGAACTGTTTTCATTAGCCTAGCCGATATGGCATCTTGAGCCGGAATTAAAAAATGACTAACTTTACAACGCTTCTCGATACAGCAAGGTATTCTCTATGACTGTCTATGGAGAGATGGTGATGGAATAAAGGGTCAGGCCTTTTTTCCCATGCCTGTAGCTGTCCCCCAGAAGGAGTAGAAGCAGCAGAGAATGGTCTTTGCAATACAACCAGTGGCAGTTCAATCACAACCATGACATTTTCAAATGTCGAATATGAGTTAGGCTAAATGGCGAGCTGATGGGAACCAGACCGGAGTGCTGCCGCGAGTATGCAGGAGCAGCATATGAGTAGGGAGTAAGTAGGCAGGAGCAGTGCGAGCCAATGTGAGCAGGGGGCGCAAGAGTTACCTCAGTTTTTCAACCCATATAGATTGGGAAAATTTCCACCAATCTTAAGGTGCACTATAGAATACCTAATTGGGAGTTTTTTCAATAGGTATAGTCTGACACGTTTCTTAGGGGATTTTATCCGGCCTTGTTATTTAAGCGAAGAAGTGAAAACTTTAAATCATTAGTAGTTTCAATTAATATTCTGCTATTCCATTTACACAAACCGACTGTTATGCCTCCAGAACATGTGCCATCGCCAGTGGCATCCATTTAGAAAGTGTACTTATTTAACACCCAGTGCGGCCTCTTATAAGTTCATGCAGGCTACTCCCTGTTTATGCAGAAGAGAAAAACGCACCAGAGCCTAAAACTCGTTGTTATCCTTGGTAGAACAGCAGTTCTAGGCCTTCAGGCCTGCTATATCTTTTCCGCCACGCACTTGTCCATTCATAACTTGAAGTATCCGTATATCTGTCTTGAAGTCCATTGCTGGGATAGAATAGCCCTAGATGGCTTCTTGACCCTTTCGGATCGACGCGGTCTTCTATTAGAGGACTCCTGGCTAGATTCATCAGATGAGATCATCGGTCTCAGCATTTGAATACGAAACCTGGCTGGGCTGGGTCCGTAACTGAGTATCTGCTATCCAATTTGCCGCCAATATCTCCTGCTCTTCCCTCCTCTCCTTTTCTTTTGCCTCCAGCCTACATCAGCGGTTATAAGAGCAGCAGCTTCACACTAATCCTTTCTTTGCTGTTGCGAAGCATCCCTTTCTCTCTCCTCTGCAATTTCAAGCCCTGTCATAGCTCTTCGTTTTCCTCTTCTGAGCCCCATTTTCTAGTGGCGCCGGCAAAGTCGTAGAAAGCTCTTGCCGGCTTTGTAGCATCTTTTCTTGCTGGCAACTCGCAGCCGAAGGTACAACCCTCTCTAGGGCTAAATTCAAACTTCTCTTCCTTTTCATCTTCGATATCGTCTGCCAAGTATGAAGGCCTAGACTACCGGTAGCATGAACACAGCACTTACCACCCATTATACTAGGGCCTTTATCATTATGTCATTTGTTGTCGTTTATCGTCATTAATAATTAATATTGTCTTATCTATGCCTGATTCATTTTTTGATGTGAATTATGTATATAGTATTCAAAATGAGATAAATATCTCTCACTCATTTATTTAGTTGAAAGAAATTGGGTACCCTTCCTCCATCACGATAACTCCTAAAAGGCAATGTTAATGTAATGCATGAAGCTATATAATGGACTACGCCGCAATGTTGAGTATACACTCAACATTTCTATGACCTTTTAGTCGAGTGGTGTAGGCTGTATAAAGGCCTAGCGGGTGCGCATTGCAGTTAGCTTACTGCTAAATACTAAGATATTATGTAGTTTAAATATATGCTGTTGGTGTTCCGCGTTTGCTCAGAGCCTCAGGGTATAGAGGTAGAGTATACTGGGGCTGCATGTAGTGTACGCATGTACATGATACTACTGAAGCACAAGAATTCAAAGTGGCTTGGCCAGAACTGTAGGCGGTGTAGCGGAGACGCCATCGTTCGTTCACTGATGGTGGCGAAAAATGACATTTTGTATACGGCCCTGGCCTAGTCTGCTAACCTACATTGAGACTAGTCCTAGCCCACTCGACGTCCGTTTACGTTAATAATAGTTAAATCCGAGCCAAACCCCGAAAATACTTTTTTAGTAGATCGGAGATATTCGTATCCTACGTTCGTTTACGTATTATCAATCCATAGTGCAAATTTCTTGGTGCAAGTGAAATTGCATATTTTCCAACACGTCCTACTATGTTATACTTAGATTAATAAATATTATTACTGTTGTCTGGTAATGATTGTCATTAACTTGTAAGTTAGAACATGTCAACACTGCACAACTTACCGGTCACGATTTAACCTCAGATGCAGGTATTACGGGGTGTCTGCTGCAACTGAACCATGCATTCAGCCGCTCTTACGCATGTGATCATCAAGGCAAAGGAAACTGGTAGTCCCGGAGCGATCGATCATATCATAGAAAATGGTTATGACGCAAGGTGGAAGAAAAACACCGCCAATCCCAACAGTGGTGCAAGGCAAAGGACCTGGGTTGCAGCTATTGATACTGTCTAAGATGGGGTGTTGCGATATGATACTTGGAGACTGCACCAGGTGTCACATTATCTCTGGTAGTCTACGGAGTCTCTTTCGTTTGATGGACGATAGAATTTCGACAGGGGGTGAATGCCAAGTGAACAGTTGGAAACTTCATCTAGGACCTCATTTATTCTGTAGAAGGCAGAATCACTTATTTATGGTCACAGAAGTAGGCTAGTACATGTATAGTAATCCATATTACTCCACGCCCTGCGTATGCTGCAATTGAAAATTGGTGACACGGATACATGTCCCAGATTTAGATAGACAGTGATAGCACTATGAAAATCGTGGAAAAGTTGTATATTTCCATTCTAGGTGATGGAAGTACGCATAGTGTACGTACTAATATACATATTTCATATTTTCCTTTGCAGTATATAAACGGATAGGTAGTAGTATATGGATATGTAATAAGATACTGTAATGATATATTTTATGGATGATCATAGGTCGGTAGTGAGTTGGTACTAAGTTTGATTTGGCTAAGTACAGGTCAATGAGAATCGATTTGAGGGCTTAGGTAGTTTTGAACCGTTGGCTGTATGCGGAGTTTAAAGTGAAATCACCGGCCGCGGGACATATAGCAATTATTGCTTAAGTTATCTCCGGGTAATAGAAAATTGTCTGACCCTTGTCTATCTCTTCAGTACTAATAAATGTTAGGACCACCAAGACCAATACCTATATAAGTTTGAAAGAGATCCCCCGTATCGTTCTATACGCCGTCTAGGGAGCATTCTACAATATTTTAAGCAGGCATCAAAATCGGACATCACAAGGCAAAGGGAAATTGAAACATTAACTCTATCTTCTCTTATACACTTTCTATCAATTATATTGCTTAATCGTTCAGTCTTTCCTTCAATATGTCTCTCAAAATTGCAAATAAACAAGTCGGGCCCATCGGTTTCGGGCTAATGGGTAAGAATCCTGTTCTCTGATACCACTCTCTGGGGATACAGTTAGGGCAGTTGAATTGATAATGATTATAGGTTTCACTGCCCGGGGTGAGAAAATTATTCCATACGATGAGGCCTGTGAGGTCATGAAGAGGGCATTGGAGCTAGGGGCCAATTTCTGGAATGGGGGAGAATTCTATGGGCCTCCGCATGCAAATTCTCTCCATCTCCTAGTCCACTATTTCAACAAATACCCTGAAGACCGCGAAAAAGTAGTCATCAGCATCAAAGGCGGTATCGAGCTGGTTGGGGGTGTTCTTGCTCCCAATGGCAGCCCAGACGGAATCCGGAAGAGCATTGACAACTGTCTACAGCTGTTGCAAGGAAAGGTGTTCATCGACATCTTCGAACCTGCACGCGTCGACCCTGAGGTGCCGATTGAGACCACCGTGGCAACAATTGCAGAATATGTCAAGGCAGGGAAGATTGGTGGCATTGGACTCAGTGAATGCAGTGGAAATACAGCTCGTCGTGCACATGCGGTCCATCCAATCGCAGCTGTAGAAAGCGAGCTGTCTTTATTCGCCACAGAGCCATTAACTGATGGCCTCGCGGACACTTGTGCAGAGCTTAATATTCCCATTGTGGGATACTCTCCACTGGCTCGGGGTTGGCTCACTGGGCAGCTTCGCTCCTTGGATGACATCCCAGAACATGACATACGTCGCAGATTCCCACGCTTTCAGCCGGAGGTTTTTCACCTGAATTTGAAGTTAGCAGATGCGGTTGAAGAAATTGCGAGAAGGAAGAACATAATGCCTGCGCAAATCGCCATTGCCTGGGTCCAAGCACAAAATAAAGCTCCCGGCAGGCCTCCAGTTATCCCCCTTCCTGGGTGCACGACATTAGCAAGGCTTGAAGAAAACATGGCTCAGGTATCCTTAAATGAAAAGGACTTGGAGGAGATTGACCAGGTGGTAAAGGAAATCCCTGTGCATGGTCTTCGCTATCCACCAGCTCAGAATAAGTTTACAAATCTGTGAACTGTCAGCAGATAGGTCCCTAAATCATAAATGAAGATAAGACTCTCTCAGTAAGGTGTTAGATTGGACTTTAGCTACACGGCTGCCCTACCACTGAGTTGCCATATACACTTAATCCTAAAAATACTATTGAATGTAGAGGAGTAGTAGCAATCCACTAGACCTGCTAACCGAGGATTTCCGAGCGCAGATATCAATTCCATTATTCGGTAATTGCCCATTATAGAATTCTCAGTTGTTGCTCGCATCCCCCTCAGTTCGCCATCGTTCGCTCCCAATACTACTTGTCGCATTTTTTTAGGGGCTGTTTATCTCGCGTCAGTATTAGCAGCGGGCCGTCAGTATCCTGTAAGTATCAGTTCCCGCTGAAAGATACTGGGACCCACCGATTTACACTGAGGTCTTGGCAACCGGGCCGCGGGTACTTGGGACCCCTATTCAGATTTAGGAGACCATCAATTATCGTCGTAGCGGCGAGGCGCGGCAGAAAAACACAGCTTTCATGAAGCGTTTATGGAAAAATCGTCATAATATTCAACCCAAAATAATAATCAAAAATATTTGTATACTTTCTTCATCATATTTTGCTCTCAGGATCTCTGTCATCAGGATGGAGCATCAAAGCGGTATTACGACAGGTGCTGTTCAGACGCGTGTGCTACGACTCACCACCAGTTTTCTATATCATCTACATGGTGCTCATGATCGCGGAAGTGGGTTCTAAACAGCTAGAGAGTATTCAAAATCGGCGGACCTGGTTCAGTGATCGAGAAAAAGGAGAGAAGCTTACAACAGATCTTCGCATGGCCCATCCCGAACGACTTCAAAGCCTGATGCGCCTATCTAAAGATCAGTTTGAGACTCTCTTGAATATACTTACCGGCGAAGAATACGATCTCAAGGATATTCAGTCAGCCTCTGCTGCACAACAGCTTATGATATTCCTCCTTATCGTGGGCCAAGACGCTTCATTCCGCCTTGTTAGAGAGCTTTTCGGGCACGGCAACTCGTCAATAAGTCGATATTTCCATCGGGTACTGCGCTCGCTCATTCGCCATTACAGAGCCAATGTCAGTCTTCCACCGGACGAAACGCCATTCGTGATTCTTGAAACCCCCAAGCTATATCCATACTTCAAGGATGCGCTCGGTGTAGTCGACGGCTTGTATGTTCCAATTGGGGTAAAGAACCTAAAGAATCAAGACAACTACGCGCCCTGGTGATGCCGTAAGCGCTTCATTTGCCAAAATGTCATGGCAGCAGTCGATTTCGAAATGCACTTTCGATTCGTTCTCTCAGGCTGGGAGGGTTCGGCGCATGATGGGAGGGTACTACGGTCTGCAATTGAGAAGGGGTTTCAGGTACCGCCAGGTAAATACTATCTAGCTGATGCCGGTTACTCATCCACAACGGATCTTCTCCTAACGCCTTACCACAAAACTCGATATCATCTTAGGGAGTGGGAGAGAGTAGGCAAGAGACCCGAAACTGCTGAGGAGGTTTTTAATCTCCGTCATTCACAAGCTAGAAATGTGGTGGAGCGCACCTTTGGAGTGTTTAAATCGCGATTCCAGATTCTCAAGCAAAGCCGAGATGGATTTTCTCTGTATACGCGGATGTCGCTAATCTATGCGCTTGCAGGGCTTCATAATTTCTTAAACTCTCATGGATGTGACCCAGCGGCGGAGGCAGATGAACTAGAGGCGAGAGGCGACGACTTGGCAAGCTCTTCGGAGCCAAGCCCTACTAATAATAGAAGAGATGATATCGACAACGGAGAGATGCAGAGAAGGCGGGACAAGATTGCTGCTGATATCTGGCAGGATTATCTACAGTACAAAGCGACCCAGAGGCAGTTCGGAGGCTCCTGAAAGATATAATAATGGTCTAGTGAAGTTGCCGTAAGAGAATTAATTAGAACAAGGAATTCTAGAATTTGAGTAGTAGTATACAAGTATTAATTTCATTCTATTCACTGAGAGCTTCAGTCCGTGGTGCTAGGCGCTCGAGAAAGCCTTTACGCCTCTGCGAAGGCAAGCCAACAAATTTCTCTGCATTCCGTTCCAGCTCAAGCTTCTCCATTACTCTAAAGTAATAGTCCTCGTCAAGATCCGGAAGCTCTCTCTCAGGCACCATCAGAGCTTGTTGGAATGGGGTCTTAGGTGCGATAGCCATTAACAGCGTCGAGAGCTTTCTTTCACTATAATAATACTGACGACGAAAACTGGAACACCCTCCGTCAGTATCGTCAGTATCGTCAGTATCGCAGGGTCCGTGCACAAAATAAGCGCTACTGGCAAGTCGCTCAACTGACCCCCCCGTGGAACAGCCCCTTATTAAATCGTATGATAATCAAGACTTGATTTTAGGCTATCCTCAGCATGGGTAGGGTGTAATTTCCTAGTAAGTATAGTATAGAGAAAATTAAGGGACTTCGAACCTCATCGAACCTCAGAAGGGTTCTTAAATACATAATGACTCATATGATAAAATATATGAGTCACTCCTTCAGAGCGCCAATATCATTCTGACATGGAACATTTTAGGAATGAAAATGAATTGTGAGGGAAATTAAGGTTTCGAAAAACTTTCACGTAACACTCGAGCCGGAAAACCAAACTCTGGCTCTTCCCAGCACTTTTATCATTCAACACAGCACATTTTTCAGTTTAGAAATGTTTAGTTAATAGATTTATTTTCTAGGATAACCTCTATGTATGCTATGAATGTTTTAATTCCAACATGCTAGTAGCTATGGTGGCGGAATCTTAAAACTTGCCCTGAAAACCGACATAACGCCAACAATAATAACGCCACCAAACCTATGAAATAAAGATGCTGAAAGCATTATTTTGAAGAAAAATGGTTACTCTACCAATTTTTGCTTTGAAATTTTAAATTCTGCGTCGCGGGCCTGAGTTATTATTGATTAAACAGCACGAGAGGATTTAAATTGAACCCCGACCCTTCCGAGAACCAACTATGCGTAATCCGCCCGCGAAAATACGGGGCATGTGACTCGGGATTGTTGGCTAACTTCATATGGTATGAGTCCCGATAACTGCTGTCGGGTTGTCATCAGTTCTCTTTCCTTCTGGCTCATCTTCCACAAAGCACAAGTTAAGGTTTCTAGATTGGTAATTTATTTTCGGTATCTCACCTAGCATCTCACTGGCACCTACACAATGGAAGCAGTTGGCCTTAATGACTTCCTGCCTGCATCAACGCTGAGTTGTCAAACAGAGGCGAAGTGCACCCATGCGGATGGGAAGGCAAAACACATGTTCACCGCGCAAACGGCCTTCAAGGGCCTTCAAGTTACTTCTGCCTGCAAGCACCGCGAACGGTGAAATCATAGTCATGTTCTGCCCTAGTCTTGTTGGTAGAAACCGCATGCTAGCCGCTGCTGGCACGATGAACTATGCTACAATACCCAATGCGGGGAAGAGGCTACAGGGCTTGTTCACCAGGAGATAGTAGAGGACCAGAGTGGGTGGCAGTCGCTGAGATGCGTATGGATGTGTACAGTGGTTGTGGGGGAAACGCGAGCCTGAAGAAAGAGGGGTGTATAAGGCCTTGTTCCGTCTAGAGAGCGTGTCGCGTGTTGCAGGACGCCGGCATTTTCCCCAAGTCATAGGCATGGTCCGCTTGTTGCGTAGCTACTCAATCTCAGTAAGCAAGGTACGATTTGATTCATTTACAGTAATAACTCTATCCATGAAGTTATCGTTTCCTTTCGCCCTCTGCTCTTGGAAGAGATCCACAATGGACTGCATCATGGAAATAAACTCGTTTGCCCGAGTACTCATCGAAATAGTACGTCTGGCGCTATCAGACTCCTCAGCCGAAATGCTATCCTCTGGTTCTGTGTCCGAATCATCCGACCCGGAATCTACCATTGAATTTCCATCTTTTAAATCCTCAGGCCTGGTATTCTAGGTTTTCTGTTGCAAGTACTCTGGCAGGAGAACTAGCTGTCGATCAGTCCAAAATGGACTGGTTCTTTGACGCTGAACGCTTTCGAAATGTGACGAAGCTCACTTCTACTATTGCTGGTCTATTAAATAAGAAGAGATAGATAGAAGGTGCGATTCACGTAAAATTCTAGCAATGGAAAGGAAAGAAAAAAGAGAGGTTTATTCTATCAGGGATGGGATGTGTTGATATATATACATTGGAGGTCATGTGGGTGGTAAAGATTGGCAGAAATTAATGTGAGCCACCTCACATGAAGGTTAAGGCATCGACAATTGGCTCGTAACAACCGATAATATGCTTGCATATAAGAAATCGGCTCTGCAAAAACGCAGGATGTTCATTTGTATGGGTTAGTGTGATACTTTGTTAATGCATCAGCACTAACATCTTGGCTCTGGAGCATCTTCCACTCTCTTTTGAGAGCTACCCTCCAGCTGGCCTTATATTTGCGGAACTCGCTATTTTGAATAGCTTTCATACGATCGATTGTATCCGGAATAACCCGTGAAGTAATAATCCA